>PVJH01015085.1:0-46427 GCA_004026705.1 Nesogale talazaci
GGGTTTCTGGGACTTCTTCAGCTCAAACCTCACATCTTAGTCTCTGTGGGATGGTTAGGGATTATGCCAGCAAGACTCTTTTGGGTAAGGGTAGGAACAGTGCCCAAGCTATCAATGGGGTCACAAACTGATGACACCTCCTTGATGTCATAAGCCACTTTGTGTAAGACTGAGAGACCATGCAGAGTCAAAGCCTCTTTGGTTCTTCCCCATCTTCCAGGGCTGAATGTTGCATCTGGTTCCTTGATCTTCTGTTGCATTACCTGCCAATCCCAGGAGTACTGAGTGGACTTTCCCTGGATTCTTTTGCCTGATTTCAGACCTCAGCATAGCCACTCTGGGCCACTCTTCTCAGTCCACCTTTGTCTTTGCTTTGCTGTCGTTCTTCCTGTTCTTAACTTCCACGAGTCAGAAGAAGGCTGACTTCAAGCAGATGGATTACAAGCATTTTCTACTTGAACCCTTCCAGCATAAGCTCCTCTTTCCCTCTTTCCTCTAGTTCTTTATTTTTTAAAATTCCAGCTCCCCATATTTTCCCTTCCCCCTTCTCCTCCCCCATGAACTCCCAATAATTTACAAATTGTTATTACCTCTAAATGTCGTGCACTGTCCAATATGTCACTTCCCTCGCCCTGCCCTCGTTGTCCGCACCCCAGAGAGGAGGTCACATGTAGATCCAAGAAATGTGTTCCCCTTTCTACTCCACCATCCCTCCACCCTCCCAGTGTCGCCACTCCCCACTAGTTTCAAGGGATTATCTATCCTAAATTCTCATGTTTTCGACTCCAATGTACATCCCCTGTTCTAGCCAAATCTGTCTGGCAGAATTAGGGTAATGATAGTCAGTGGGGGGAAGCATTTGAGAACCAGAGGAAAGTTGCACATTTCATTGCTACTACACTCTACCTAGACTGGCTCATCTCCTCACTGAAACCTCTCTTTAAGAGGATGTTGCTTTATTTATTGATGGGCTTTGGGTCCCCAATCTGAACTACCTCTCATTTATAATGATATAATTTTTAGGTCTTTGATACTTGATACCAAATCCCTTTGACACCTTGTGGTCACACAAGCTGTTGTGCTTCTTTCATGTGGGCTTGCTTCCTAGCTAGATGGCCACTTATTTACCTTCAACTCTTTAAGACCCCATATCAACAATATGCACCAGTTCACAGACTCAAAAATTTTCTCTTCATCAGGTCTGGTTGTGGTCAGCTCAATGTGTTCTGTCTCACCTAGTCTCACCTTTAGATTATACAGTCCCTCACAAATTCTGAACCACCCTACCCCACTTTGTGCTAGATTATGAACTTCAGACCAGTCAACTCACTCTACTTTTCTTCTCTGGTCCCTAGGAACCAGGTACATGCCCATGGACCATGCTCAACCTATTTCTTGCTGTATTTCTCCCACTTCCACTCACTAAGTGGATCCAGGTGGTCACCTAGGGAGCATTTCAGATTACCACAGGCTCCCTTTAGCCTTCAGTCCTAGAGAGAAGAGTTTATGGTTCCAGATCTTTTTTCTGACACAAACCACTAGTACAAAATTCAAAAAATCAAAGGGTTCCTTTTTTTTTTTAACTTCAATCTGTCAGTCCTCTAGGTAAGCCTTTACCTTCAAATGTCCTGAGCACTCCAGACTTTGATGGTGCTTATGTTTTAAGAGCCTTCTTTTCAGGTTTAACTTGGACCCTTTCAAAGATCCAATTTTAATGTCTGAAGGCAAGCGGACTTATAAGCTCTCTATTTTCATATTTCCCAATAATCATTTCTGTCAGTCATTATATCAAAAATAAGAGTAAAAAAAAGTATAAACCTAGTACAGTCAGATCTTAAACTCAATTCCTAAAGCTGTCAAGTTGAATCCTTATCTACCTTATCTTAATCCCTATCTAAGCCACGCCATTAATATGAAATATGGTCTTAGGCCTCTGACTGAGTCAAGCCAGAACCAGGCTTTATGTAAGCCATTTCAACCTTCTATCAGCCATTTTTACCAAGCAGCATGAGCTCTAACAACTGTAAGGGGCAATTTTTTATCCCTGAGTTCAGAATATATATTAACAAGTTTCATTTTTTACCATTTCAAACAGGAATAACAACCAAACAAAATAATCAAAAATTTACATCCTCATATTCTTTCCAGAAAACAATTCAGTAAACTGCATGGGCATATCTGACCTCTAGCTAGACAAAGAATGAATACTGTCATCAGGCAGAGGTCAAACAAGCATCCACTCTTCATCTTTGTGATTTTTTTTCTCTAGTACCCCACTCCTAAGTACCATAATATGTTAGTCTATGTCACTGGTTCCCAACCTGTGTACAGCAATTTTACAGGTGTTATCTGATTCCTAACAGTAGCAAAATTACAGTTATGAAGTAGCAAAAAAATAATTTTATGCTTGGGGGGGGGGGTTGTCACCATACCACGAGAAACTGTATTAAAAGTTGCTACACTGAGAAGATTGAGAACCACTGGTCTAGGTTGACTAAAGAAAACAATTTCAGACGGCACTCATGTGTGTGAGAGAGGACTTTATATCAAAGAGCAATTGTACATTAAGAAAACACACCAGTCCAGTCCAGATCATGTCCCTAAGTCTAATATTATCCCATATATAGATTCTAGTTGATAAATTCATCTTTAAACTCATGCAGCCATGCAATAACACTGAGGGCAGGAAAATCACAGGCCAGTGGGTGGAAAGTCTTGTGGATCGGTGGTGGTGGAAGTATATCAGTAGTGGTATGGGTCTCCATATGGCTCCCGCAACTCCAGGGCTGTGGCTCTATCAGAGTAGCAACTTGTGGCTTTTGTAGTAGAAATGTCTCACAGGGATTATTTTTATCTGGTTTCTAGTGAGCTATGTATTTCTGTGGTACCTCCAAATGATGTGATCTTATTGACAGGTTAACCCCTTCACTCAATAGTTTCAAGTTGACATCAGATTATGCAACTACCACAGATCACTGTGAGGTACAATTGACTTAATGGCAATGTTATTATTTGTTTGTGTTTTTAATAGAGAAAAAGAAGATGCTATATAAGTTTAACTTCAATAATTTGGACTACTAACACATCTACTTTTAGTTTTCTTTTTATCCATTTTTTATGCTTTTAATATTCTGAAGATGTTTCTTTTTGTTGTTATTCAAAGGTGTTCTTAACAATATATTGATTAACACATCAAATGTTTTTTAAAAAATATACTTTTCAATTGCCATCGACAGAAATTTAAGTGTTTCCAGCTTAAAGCATCCTTGAAAATTTGCAGATAAGGAGTGTGAAAGCTAAGGAATGTTTCAATACCGTTTCATTGCGCCTTCTTTTTCTGTGCTCTGGTTATGTATTTATTTTTGCAGAAGACATTCTTCTATAGTATATGTACTATGCATCATGAAGAAACTAGATGGCCCTGCAAGATTTATAGTGTAAGATATCCACCCATGTAATTATGACTTTTCCTTAATGCTATTCCCATTATTCAGAATATTGCTTTTGTTGAACTCAGATATTCACTGGTGCAGTGAAAACTTTATATTCGCTTTCTTAGAATTGCTACAGCTCAACGCATGTCTGAGTTGTAAGTTTAACTTGCTCCATTGTGTATTTGCCATCCTGTGGATTCTCACTGTTTTGATCATTTTGAAGTATAATGCTTTTCTCCCTGCTAGGACACTCCTTGTAATGTCTCATCATCAACACGGTTTCTTATGCTCTCAGAGAAAGTAGGATCTCTCTTTCTTAAGAAAAGAAAAGGGAAAAAAAGCAAACCCTGAAGCTCTAAAGCTATATTTAGGGCAGAGTTAGGAACAGGAGTTCTATTTAGTGTTCCCGCTGACTTGCCTAAAGTAGTACCTAGGATAGTTCATAAGGGACAATGCTAGCTTCACATTTTCTTGTTCTCATGCCACATTAAATTAAGACCTCAATAATCTGTATCATGATTTGAGGTGAAGCGTAAGATTATACAATCTGTTTTAAATAGAATAAAGAGGAGAGGAAATTGGTGGCATGAGGGTGGATAATGACCCAATTGTAAAATTGAGGTTTCATTCTGATGATTCTATTGGTACTAAACTATAAAATTTAGAATAGTCTGCAAGAAGCTGGTAGGACCATAAGAGTGACATTTATTTTTTTAACTTTGCAAAATATGTTCAGACTATTTTGCCTTATCTTACCCTTTAGAAAGCACATGCATCATTAAAGCAGATTTTTTCATTTTTTTGAATAGGTCTTGTTTTGCTTTGGGTGAACAACTATAAGCAATATGCAACCACTTGAATTTAACTTTTGGGAGAGATATAAGCCCAAAGTGCCAATGGTCAGATCTCTGATGAAAGGAAAGTATACTAGAAAATCGTTTACTTGAATTTGGTTCTATGGTTCATAACAAACCATGGTTAACATTGCAAATCATAGACATTGCAGAACACTTACTTGTGCTCACTTGAAACCTGTACACAGACCAGCACGCAATTGTTCAACTAGAATCAGGGATAAGGCAAGGTTTGAAAGCATGAAAAGTTGTGTTACAGTTATATCCTTTTACTGTACTTATGCAATTTGTATGCTGAACAAATAAGCTAAGAGCCTGGACTATATGAACAAGAATGTGGGATGGAGGAAGTTTCATAACTAATCTGCCATATGCAGATAAAATAACCTTGCTTACTTTAAGCAAGGAAGGTGGAACCACTTAATGTTGGACATCAAATGCTGCATCTTTCAGTATAGATTACATTTCCATGTAGAGAAAATAGATCCTGACAACTGGACCATTAAGCAACAGAATGAAAAATAAGAGAAAGCACTAAGTTTGTCAAGGATTTCCTTTTACATGGTACTACAGTCAAGTGTCATGGAAGCAGCAGTCAAGAAATGAAATGGTTTGAAATTGGGAAAATCTACTACAGAAGACCTTTTTAGATCTAAAGGACAAAATGCTACTTTGAAAATGACTGTGCATCTGACACTGTTTTTAGGGTTCAGTTCCAACCCTAAGCAACCTTATGCCTAACCCAACAAAATACTGCCTGGTCCGGGGCCATTCTCACCGTTGTCTGTCCGCTTGCGTCCTTTGTGGCAGCAGTGGTGCCAGTCGTCCTTCAGAGCCTCCTTCTCCTGCTCTGCCCTTGCACTTTACCCAACACGATCTCAATCTTCGGGAATTCATTTCTTCTGACAATATGCCCAAGTACGTAAGAGGGCGTCTCACCATCCTGCCTCTTAGGAGCACGCTGGCCAGAGACCTGACCTACGCCATATTACTCTCCATGTTATGTCCTCGTGTGAGTGAGGCAGCTGAAAAATGAGTGAGGAAGAGCAGAGAAGAACTGTTGCCTTTGAATTAGAAAGCTGGCAAAGAGTATTGTGCACTCAGTGAACTGCTAGACAGACAATAAATTTGTCTTGGAAAAGCTGCAGCCAGAAGCCTCTTTAGAAGGTAATATGGCAAGACATTGCCTTCTTGACTTTGGTTGGGCTGAAAGGCGGGATCAGTTTCTGGAAAAGGCCATCATTCTTGATATAGTTGACAGTCAAGAAAGAAGAGTAAGATTCTCAAGGAGATGAACTGATGGAGTGATTGCAGCAATGGCTCAAGCACGGTTGTGAAGATAGTGCATTATTAGTCAGTATTTTGTTCTGCTATATTTAAGGTTGCCATGGGTGAAATGGACTTGAGGACATCAAATAGCATCAAAGCCAATAAATGTGTTTGATCTGGCATTTCAAGTTTACTGAAGTTAAAGGTTAGATTTTGGTGGTATATACTTTGAATCTCTGACAAAATCATTGAATATATGAGAATACTTATATATATTGCTTGCATTAAAAGATTAAGCTATTCAAATAAATTGGTAATGTAAATGATCTTAAGTGTATACTAGAAATATGAGAAGTCATGTTTTAATCCATTCACTGTTTACTTGAATTTTAGCTAAGCTATTTATAAATAATATCTTTTCTAGAGATGTATATATTGAAGCATGTCTTATACTACATGTAGAGAATTATGCTATATTTATTTATAAAGAAAAAGTACTTTGAGAAATGATACTTTACATTGTCAAGTATAAAACACAATGATTGTCATAAGATTGCTAAAAAAGTCAAAGAAGACAAATATTGGAAGTAGAATGAGAGGCAATAAGATGCTCATTTATAATAATACTACTTACATTATTACAAAGGTGATATGCATGAGTATACAGAATAAAAGCCAGGAATCACTAGAAACCAGCTTTTGTTTTTTAAAACCAGGTCACATAGTACACAATTATGGAGGCTACACTTACCTCATTAGTACTTAATACAGGTCTAGCCATGGAATAAATTCTTGCTAATTTTGCAAATTGGTGTAAATTTTCTCTTGTTAAAAGATGGTTCGTCCCCAGAAATAGTAACCGTGTTACCATGCTTTAAAATATGTCTTTGATAATAAGTCATCTTGAGCATTTGCTCCTATTTAGAAAATAGTGGTAGATCTTTGTTGGTGCGACTATATCAGACATTTGCTTATTGGATCATAAGGCTTTATTTAAAATCTGCAGAAGTTGTTCTATTTTGAAAAGAGTGTAACTTCCCTGCTTGTTTCAATTTGAAAAATTTTGAAATTATGTATTTGTGTTTTTGCATTTTTGTTTTAAGTGAAGAAATTTTATATCACGTATGTACTAAACTCTGCCAATATTTTCATCTCTCTCCGTTCAGTTTAAAATTTTAATGTTCCTTTTATCTTCAAGAATGCATACACATTCAGCCTTCTCTTATGGATTATTTTCTAGTTTAATTCATTTTGAATTTTGTGGATTACAGCTCCTGGTATCTCTTCAGTCCTGTCATTTCTTTCCATCTCTCTGCCACTGCAGCAATGCAGTCATCATAGACTGTGAATTAGTACATCAGGTGCCCAATTCAGTACCCAGGCTCCAATTTTACGTCTTCCAACAGGTAAACAGTGACCTGCTAATTTTACTTTGGTACCTAAAATCCTCCCCAGCTTCCCATTGCCTAAGCTCATTTCATTACATGCCCTTTTTGAGTGTTGGCTGAGCTCTGTGTCTGCATCTCCTACAGCGTCCCACCCTTGCACATTTCACTTCACCCAAATGGAACTCTCAGTTTCCTGAATGCAGTAAGTTCCTTCTCTCTTACTGGCTTTTCACAGCTTTTTCCTCCACATGTCAAAATGCATTAATATATAGAACTTTATAAGTACATTTATCTTGGTATAAATAATTTATAGCTATATTGCATATGTAAAAATTATTTTTTTATGAAAGGCCTTCCAAAAGGCATGGGAAAATTAAATAGAAGACGCTAGAACATTTCCATGAATTTTTTGAAGACTTTTTGTACTATGATATATATTTATATGTGTTTATCCTGCTTGCTTCAGTGTCTTGTCTGACCTAATGTACTATAATTCACTCACCCCAAATTCATTTATTTAAAAAAAATTATACTATGAATTGGAGGACACTTTGTAGGGAAAATCAGTTTTGCATTTAATAATTCACCTACTTTTTTGTTTCATGGCATGAGTCTGAAGGCTCACAGTGTAGCATCATTCATCCTACATCTACCCTGCAGTTCCCTGTCCCATTCTTTTCTGCTTTCTGACCTGGATCCTTGAGCCAATGGTACATAGTAGATCTCAAGTCATGTGCACATCCCTGGTTTTACTTTTTGCCTTCTAGGTCTGTCTATTTGGCTTAAAATTGAGCTGTAAGCATGTGGTTTCACTTGCAGACCTAATGGTTGACTAAGGACCATAGCCTTAAAGATTCCATCAGTCTCTATATGACCATGAAGCCTAGCAATTTTTTATTGTTTTGAATTTTCTGCTGTACTTTTCTCCCATTGCTTCTTGGATCTTGTGCTGTGGTTTCTTTCAGAGTGGTTTCCACTGGTCACTAAGCACTGTCCAGTTCTTTTGTACTTAGGGTTAGGGTAGTTGAACTATAGTGGTCCTATAGTTCTTTGAATCGTTTACCTCCATCTTTGTTGTTCTTCATTCTTCTTTGCTGCAGATGGGGAGATGGAAAACTGCACCATAAATGTTGTGCATAAGCATTTTAAGAGCCACACTGCTACTCACCAAAGAAGAATTTAGAGATATTTTATCTGTGGACTGTTTGTCATCATTTATCATAGTGTCCCTTTAGTTTAAGGTCTTGACCTCCCAGGCCTCCCTAATTCCCTTGAGATGATAAGCTATGACTAAAAATTTTTCATATATTTTCCCCCAACACCTGGTATTTGTTGAAGTTAGTTTAGTATCCTCCAATCAATCCACATTCTAATGTCCAAGGTTGCTTAAACACTGCTGCAGAGATACATACATACTTGGGAATGGGGACACAGTACATTAACTAATGTTTTCTGATTCTTTTTCTTAAATCATTGATCCCAGGTCATTAGAACTCCTGGGTTTGTTAAGTGAGGTGTCATCTCAATATCCCAGTCTGTGCATCCCACTAATCATTCCAAAGGGAGAAGTAATGTCTTCCTTCCCCCTTTGCATTTCTTTGGCAACAGTCAGATGACCTGTAAAATTAAAGCGCGTGATGCTTAGCACTCTGCTCCTTGGACCTGGAGTCTTTCTTTGTCAATGGCCTTGGCAACTACCTCCCTGTGTGTGTTTTCTTTTCTCTCTATGAACATTCAAAGTATAATGCTACCAGTTATATATATATATATATATATGGATTTATTCCAAGCAACTTGTTTTTAAGTATGTCTCTGTAAACAGTAGATAGTGGAAGATGGGAAATGTCAGGAATACATTTGTCATATTCTTCTTGGGGAGTCTTAAAAATTATTTTTAAAAGGACTTCAGAAGGGATCCATGGGTCAGTTAAATTTAAAGCAGAGAGATCAGTATAGAAGGTTTTGGAGACTGTTTCTAAGGACAAAAAAATGGGTCAACTTTGACAGGTTTTCTTAAAAGTCAGAAGACAACCACACAGTTGCAGCAGCACATTGACAGGGAACTGGCAGAAGTTCTGGCTGGATTCAGAAGTGGGCATGGAACCAGGGTAATCATTGCTGATATCATATGTTTATTGACTCAAAGTAGATATTATCACAAAGATGTTTACTTGTGTTTCATTGACTGTGCAAAGACATTCAACTGTGTCATAATAAACCATAATGTCAGCCATAATAAACTGTGGCTAACCATGAGAAGAATGGGAATTCTGGAGCACAACATTGGGCTCATTTGGAACTTATACATGGATCAAGAGGTAGTTGTGTGAACAGATAAGGCAATCTACTGCATGGTTTATAATCAGAAAAGGTGTGAGTCAGAGTTGTATCCTCTCATCATATTTTTAAAATCTGTATATTGAGTAAAGCATCACACAAGCTGGGTTATATGAACAAGAGGGTGAAATCAAGATTGGGGGAAGGATTATTAACAGTCTGTAGTATTCAGATGATACACCCTTGCTTGCTGAAAGTGAGGAGGAATTGAAGCATTTTCTGATGAAGATCAAGGGTTGGAGCCCTCAATATAGTTGACAACTCAATATAAAGAAAGCCAATGCCCTCACAATTGGACAACGGTAACATTATGGTAAATGGAGAAAAGACTAAAGTTATCAAAGATTTTTTTCTTATTTGGAGCCACAATCAATGATCATGGAAGCAGCGTGGTCAAAAGTTCAAAGGCTGTATTGCATTAGGTAAATCAGCTGTACAAGACACTTAAGAGTTTTGAATAACAAGGATGTTTCTTTGAGACTAAGATGCACTGGACCAAGTCTTCTCCATTGTATCATGCGCATGCGAAAGTTGGACATTAAATAAGGAACATTATAGAAGAATCCATGCATTTGAATTGTGGTGCTGAAGCAGAATATTGCTAAGTCCATGGACTGCTGAAAGATCAAACTGTTCTCTCCTAGAAGAAGTGAGGCCAGAGTGCTCGTTCGAGGCAAGGATAGCAAAGCTTTGTTTTACATACGTTGAACATATTGTTAGGAGACGCTGGTCCCTGGAGAAGGACGTCATGTTTGCAAAAAAGAGGAAGGCCCTTGACCACATGGATTGCCACAGTGGCTGCATCAATGGGCTCAGGCCTAGGACCAATGGTGAGGACAGCGCAGGAGTGTACCGTGTGCTGTTCTGTTGTGCATAGGGTCGCTATTGTTCATAGGTGACGTGATGGCCCCTAACAACAACAAGAAGGCTTCTATAAATACTCTATTAGTGTCTTCTTCATATCTTAATATGTAAGGCATTGGATAAGATGCAAGATCTTTTTGGAGTGATCCTATTCTGGGATTACTGCTGGCAGTTTGTGTATGATTATATGTGTGTGTGCAAAACTTATGAAGTTGTTTTGTGTCTCTTTGTGTATTGCCTGTTCTTAAGAGTATTCTCATTTTTTTTGTTCTACTCCTAAAATACATGTACCAGGAAGAAAAGTCCGTGGTGAGCATCAATCATCCTCTTGTGTTGAACAGTGTGAGACTAGTTTGCCTATACGGGTTGCATTGTACTTTGCTGTTTCATTAACACTGATTAAAAAAATAATATGATAATTATCTTTATATTATTATTGTTACTTTTAGGTACTAGAAAGTCAAATTAGACTTATTTTGACCACCACATGACAAGGTAGAACTGTCTTATGGGTTCAATAAGCTGTCTTCTTAGAGGATCATAAATCCTGCTGTGTCACCCAGATGAAATCGAAGGCTCTGACTCCAGTTCTTTCCATCACTTTCCAACGATTTTCCCCAAACTCTTATATGGAGAAGATGCGTTATGGCATCAGCCTGAATTCTCCATGAAGTTTGAAGAGTTATTTATTCAGTATGCCTCTTCCACCACAGTATTTATAACTTTTTCCAAATGACTGTATGGGAGATATGCAAGAATTTAACTCAGGGAGCAGACAGCGTGAGGCACCTCCACAACAGGCACAGGGAAAACCTTGAGGATAACAAATGAAGACCTAGGAGAGGAAAGTGCCGGAGATCCCTGGCTGGACACCTGACAGAGACAATGAGGCCCTAGAGACAACAGAATCAAGACAATGAAACAGAGTAACCAGCGTCCTGGCTCAAAAAAACGATAAAGCTGAGATCTTTTGGCTAGGATGCTGGCTTGCAGAGTGTCCATTTATTAGTGCTGAAGGAGCTTTCTAACCCCTGCTGGAGCAGGGAAGAGGCTAAGCTGTTTCATGGTTGAGAAGCTGAGGACCAGAGAATAAGGTTCCTGCTGGGCTTTCTGAGCGCTTTGGATCCTGACTTGTAACTTGTTAATTTCCCTAATAACACCCCCCTTCCCCCCCTTCCCTGAGTTATAAGTATAGTTATTGCAGTGGAATACAGAACCTGGAAGAGGAGGAGAGTGTTGTGGGAGAGACGGTGTGAGAATAAGAGAAAGAGGCTTGGAGGACTGAGCCATGTCTCACTTCTGCCACATTGGAACCACCCCTTTGGCACATCCGCCCCCCTGGCCAGTAGAGGACCTACATAACTCTATCTCATTTCCTGACTGCCTTCTCTGGGAATAATAATTTCAACTTTTCTCTTAAATAAAAACCTCACAAATTTATGTTCAAATATAGACTATTCAGATACATAGAAAACAACCAGAAAATACTACAACATTTATTCTTGAATGCAATTTAAATAGGTTTGTACTGGTGCGGTCTAAAGAATTCATTCTGAGGTCATGTTATTGTCACAATTTCACATGGAAAGGTGAGTGTTGGAAGCCTTTTTGTTGAAGCCTTCTTTCTTGTATCTCCAAGTCTGCAGCTCACTCACCAGAATCATACCTTTTAAAGACAAGGACAAATCCATTTGGTTCAGTGACACATGCTCCCGAGGAAAACAGGGATAATAACTTGATAATGAGATGAAACAACCATATCTATCTTTTCTTGACGTCTCTTCTGTTTTTCAATGTCATAAATAGCAATGACAACAACAAAAATCTCCTTATCAAATTCAAATGTTCAAGTTCATTGCCTTTTTGCCTTTGGATGTGTCTTCACAAGGGTATTATGAATTGTTTGGACATTTGGAGATAGGCATGCTGCTGCTGGGTGTCGCCGAGTCAGGACCTCCTTGGAGTGACACTGTGGAAAAGAAAACGGAGCACTGTCTTGAGCCAGAATCCCTGTCGGGTTGAGTCCCTTGTGGCACTCACAGTGTCAGTCAGTCCACCGGCACTACAGTTTGCCTTTCGTTCCTGGCAAGGCTTATGAATAAGCAATATCTGTTGGGATCTTATTTAACCATTATCCCTACCCTAAGGTGTGTGAAAGAGTTAGTATCACCAGCTGACCTTTCAAGTGGCTTGTCCACGGACAAGTAATTTGGCCAGTTTCAAATAGGCTGTGATCTATTTTGAGTCATTTGCATCTTATTGGTTCTCATACCATTAGCTTCTCACAGTCACTTGTATGGCAGGTGTCCTTAGCACTATTTCATAGATAGTGAAAGGGAATTCAGAAAGAGTAAGTGTTTTCCTTAACGCCAGAAAAAAATGGGTAGTATGAGGATTTTGGTTCTTTAGTTTTTGTTTGTTGTAGTCTGAGTTTTATTTCCAGGTTTGTTCCCGTTCTAGTCACACCATGATACTGCACTGGTAGGGCCATGAATGACGAGCTGTCTTGGTGCAATTGCAAGTAAATTTTGCTAACTGGATATCATGCTTGGGTTTATCTGGTTTGGAATGAAATTACAGAAGTTTGCTCTATCCTGGGTCAGAGAATGGAGGAAAAGAGGACCAGGCAATATATTTCCTAGGCTAAGTGCCTACTAGACTGACCTTAAGGATGACTTCTTTCAACAGAAGGGAGGCAGGAACACTGATGTACACAAGTAGCTGAAGGTATTTGAGGGTACGTATGCAGAAAAATTAAGGGAAGAAGGAGAACTCTAAAATAATGTCCACGAATCTACCAAGTACTGTGGATTACAGAAAATATTTTGGTATCAAATGGAAATGGCATACAGAGAAAAAACCTCATGAAATCATTGGAAAATATTCCTTTCACTTTGCATTAATGACCTTAATTATTTGTTTATTTTATGTTTAGGTACACTTCTATTTGTAAAGTCTTATAGGTTAGATTCTGAAATGTCACCAGTCCCACGAGTTGTTATTTGTGGACCTGATGTCTAAATAGATAGACTGATTTGTAGGGAAGTACATAGATCTCAGTGGAGATAATTAAGATAAATGCTAATTGAGACATAAGACAAATTTTGTTCACTTTTTGGTGGCTGTTACATGATTTGTAATTTTGTTTTGATGTAGACATAAATTCCTTTAAAAAGGCGGTACAATTCAGAAGTCATTGAAAAAAATCAAAGGGAAAAGGAATTAATCAACAAACACTGTACTAACATATCAAGTGCAAAACTTCTATGACAGGATGTATCCTGCAATTATAGTATTTTCATTCTTCTTGTACAAAAAAAATTTTCGTATTTTTAAAACACACAGCTTCCTTAAACCAAAAGCAAACAATAAAATCCACGTTTTTGTCAGCCTATTAGTTAAAGCATGCATTAGAACAGACTATTTATCATTGTTCATTAGTTAGTTGATTCTCAGTGAGGCCCTTTTACAGATTTTGTTTGCACTACTTATCAAGACATCAGGAGTGAGGCGCCCAGACATGAAGAGAATGTGAAAAATTATTTTGTATGATTTTATTTTCATGGATGATAAGACTTCTTGAATCCTTTTTTAAAATAAACAAGAAAACAAACATAGGGTGTCGAATCTCAATTTGGTAACACTTCTTCTGCTTTCACATCCTACGGAAGTATTGGCTAATTATATTTTATATGAAACAAGAACATAATTTTCAATGTTTTGACAAGCAACAAATTGCACATTAGTTACTTGTAAATAAATGCATTAGAAACAGTTGTCCTTGTTTGTAGATTCTTCTTTGAAAGAGTAAATTAATTTAAGGCTCATCATTCAGAAGAAATTCATTATAATATCAAAGTGATAGCTTAAAAAAAGCAGACAGAAACATCAGAGCACACTTACAATAGCAAAATAAACCTGGTGTTACAACAAGATAAAAGAAGAAAGTATATGAAGTCTGTGATATCAGCATGGTGTCTTCTGATAATCAGATTTTTAGTCGTGCTTCATTTGTTCTGATTATTCTACTCATAATGGTATTTGGGCTAAAATATAAGCATAATATTGATTTCTACTGAGAATTGTAAAGTATAGATTATTAAGCTTTTCATTCCCACCCTTTTAGAATATTTTCCTTGCAGTGAAGTAATGAAAATATTGGTGTGTTAGACTAGAGGAACAAATTTCAAAGACATGCATATAGATATAAGGAATGGGTTTATATTCAAGAGGAACAGGATATTGAGAAACCATCCCAGCCCAATCCAACTCAAAGTCACAAGCCAATACTAATCCACATGCCCAAAATTAGTCCATAAAGTTTCCATCTGACTCACAAAGTCACAGGTCTCTGGGTACAGAGTACCGGCACCGACAGGGGTCTGTCTCCCCATGTCTCCTCACTTCCAGGGCTCAGGGTCCATCAACAGCATCCCGTGGTGGCAGAAGCAACTAATCGCTGGCAGAGACCTCCATGTGGCTGCCCCAACCTCTGAGGTCTGGCTCCATCAGGGCAAAGCTGTGTGGTGTCTCTGCCGGCTACTCCAGCCTCCCTGATGCTGCCATCCTGTGTTCTCTGTGATTAATCATCTTCGAGACTAACTCCCAACAACTGGGGAAGATAGCTTCTCATCTTCACGAGGGAAATATCGCGAGATTTCCCAGAAGTCTCAGGAGAAAGCCATGCCCACATAGAGGCCTCATTGGCTACTCAATGGCTATCTCCAGATTAACAGGCTTGACTCCACTCCTAGATTTCAATCATAAAATTAACATAAGCACATGACTGCCACAATTGGTATTTTTAAGGTTGCAAGATGTAAAGTAAAAATGGGCTCTATAATGTTCTCAATTTTATTCAGATTTCAGTAACTCAACTAAATTAGAGCATTTACCTGGTAAATGGTAATATATCTGAAATGTTATTTAGCTCATTCAAGAATGGGCACAATTCAATCATATACACTACTTTCCATAAGGGGAGAATGGATACATCTGAATTTCCTGTTTTTATTGTGTGTGTGTGTGTGTGTGTGTGTGTGTTTCTGTTCATCAATGTTCGGTGAACTGTTTTACATGCACTTTCTTTCATTTTTCCAATGTTCCCACTGACTTGTGACTACAGCTTTATTTTAAGAAAGAAAAACTTGAGGTTCAGGCAAGTGAAGTAACTCAGCTTCGCAAGTGTTAGTCTCTTTATGAATTTAAAATCTGGTGAAAATGTAGATACACAGACATTGTCACAGATTGGGTTCTTAGGAAGCAGACTCTGGGCCAGAGCTTCAGTAGGAGAGTCTGTGTGATGACCAAGAAAGCAGGAGTTGGTAGAGGTGAAATACATGTTCCAGAAGTTCACTCCTTAGCTCGGAAGCTGGCAGGACCATTCACAGTGTTCTCAAATTGAAGAGAAGGGGAAAAATCATGACATTTGCTTCAAACAGTCATTGGACGTAGGTGTTCCTTGAGCAAGAAGTTATCTTCAGTTGAGGCCACTTCTGGAGAGGATTGAGGCTGATGACTTCTTAATGGTCATGCTGGTAAATAGGGAGAAAACCCTTTAGGTCTCAGTGAAGATCTGGGCAATTGTGTTATACTGGATTCTCTAGGGAAAAAAACAATATTTGTATGTATAGAGGAAGATATTGGGCTGAGCCCTGGTGGCGTAGTGGTTGAGTGCGGAATTGGGGCCCATGGGCTTGGTGGTTCAAATCCAGCAACTCTCCAGGAGCAAGGCTGGGTAGCTCCCACAACCCCCAGAGGGCAGTGATGACCCCCCCCCCAAACAAAACAAAACAAAATATATAGGAAGATATTTATATCAAGAAAGAGCTCATTACAATTTTAGAAGTAGGTTGGGCTATCCGGTTCAATTCTATAGGTCAGATGTAAGCTGGAGGGTGTAGTGTGGAGCTGATGAAGAGGAAGCAGAAAGAAGTGAAAAGACCATTGCAGACCTGAATAAACCTGAGGCTGATAGTCTGATGATAGCTTCTGGGATAAGGGGGTTGAGAAACCAGATGTAGAATTCAGATCTCTCAGAAGGCAGGAGGCAAGCAAGAGTTCAGTTCTGCTCCTTGTCACTTGCATAAAGAGGACCACACTCACATGGAGGGTTCATTAGTCTGTGACCTCTTTGTAGGTTTGAATACACACTTACCTTCATCCAAGTATGTCAACTTGATATAAAATCTAACCTTCACAGCCACATAGACTAGTATCTATTTGGAAATAATCTGTTTGAAGCTTGTATGCTAGTGAAACTCTGATTTACATTAGATATTAGTAGGTAACAGCACGAAAGTAAGTTTATGAAAGGATATTCAAGTTGTCTTGATCAGAATAAAATTTTTTAACAGTGTCTTGTTCTCAGCTCAAGGTTTTAAGTGGAAACAATGGCTTTTACATATTAAAATTCTAAAAGCCTGCGATAGGCAGTGTAATTTAGTCAGGTTTTTTTTTTTTTTGGTTTTAGGGCATCACTGCTCTGGTGGTGGGAGTAGGAGACCCAGCCTTTGCCCCTGTGGAGCTCCATCCCAGTGGGCCGCAGTCCCACGCACAACCACTACGCCACCGGGGCTCAACCCTAGTCAGAGTTTTATCTGTAAAAATTATGTAAACTGGGCTGAGCCCCGGTGGCATAGTGGTTGAGTGCGAGACTGCGGCCCACTGGCTTGGTGGTTCAATTACAGCAGCAGCTCTCAGGAGCAAGGCTGGGTAGCTCTCATGACCCCCAGAAGGCAGTGATGCCCCACTCTCCCCCCCACCCCAAATTAGGTAAACTTTATCTAGCCACATAAGTTAATATGTTGCTTACTGATTTTTTTGCTTTCATATTCTTAAAACAATAATTAAAAAAATGTCTTTGGATTGCATAGTTACAGGTAATCATATATTCATATATTGTACATAAATGGAAAATAATAAAAACTTCAAAAACTGGATTATAGAAAATATAACATTTTTAAATCTAAAGATAAATTTGCATGACTCAAACTAGTATGTATTCCAAAAATATTTATTAAAAGAAGATGTATTTGGCCCTCACTGAGCCCTGGTGGCGCAGTGGTTGTGTGCAAGACTGCGGCCCACAGGGTTGATGGTTCAAATCCAACAGTAGCTCTCTGGGAGCAAGGCATGGCTTCCTACTCTCACCTGGGCAATGATGTGGGGGTGGGGGGGGAAGAAAATGTATTTGTAAAATAAATACGTGATAATACCAAAATCCAATGCTGTGGAATTGAGTTCAACTGGACTGAGTAGAACCTTTCTTTAGTGTTTCTGAGGCGATAATTTTGTGGGGAACAGCCATCCTCTTCTTTCTTCCAGGAAATGGATGGTAGTTGTGAAATTCCAACCTGGTGGTCTATACCTGAACACTTATCACACGATGCCACCCTGAAGGGACTATGTATGTGCACACGCTTGTGTGTGCGCGTGTGTGCACGAGTGTGTATAATGTTCAGATATCTGATGAGATTACATGTATTCTAGAGATATCCAAAGGAGAAAATGACAGCTAATTAAGAACAAGGTTATTTTAATTGAGTTATAATGGAACCATCAATAATAAAAAATGACTGTTCCAGCTTGCTGTGTTCAATTCAAAATGTTTTGTGCCCACCTGAGAAAGATTAGAAAATTATATATTCTTTTAGTAGAGTGACTACATTTTCACAGTACAGTACAGTATTTGAAAACTTTAGAAACTATATATTTGATAAAAAGGAAGTATTTAAAAACCTGCAATATGATTTAGAGGCCAGGTTCTGAATAATGTAAAATACTTCATCAAAAATATTAATAATTTAAAAAACATTAATAATTTGTCATTGTCATAAAACTCACAGATTATGTATCTGCTGTAGAAGTAGAAGATATACAATAACATTTTCTGGAGATTGAAGTTTTGACTTAATTACAATTCATACCAATTCATACATTGATTGTATCAGTCACATTTGTGCATATGTTACCATTATTGCTTTGAAAGTATTTTCCTTCTACTTATGTCAGCTTGGTATCAGCTCCTCTTTTTTCCTTCCCTTCTCTCCCCTCCCGCCTCTGGAACCCTTTGATAAATTATGAATTGTGATTTTCCTAACTTACAATGTCTGTTCTCTTCTGTGACCCATGTTTCTTTTGTTCATCTCCCTGGTGGGGGGATTATGTGTTGACCCTTGTGATCAGTTCCACTTTTCTCTCCCTTCTCCCCACCCCCACCTTTCTCCCTGCCCTTGAGATATCGCTACTGCCATTACTGGTTCCAAGGGGTTTATCTGCCCTGTTTTCTATCTGTCAAGGTATACTCCAGATTTGTAAGGGAGAACTAAGTCGTGTTAGTGGGGGGTGGAGGTGGGGTAGGGGGGTGTCATTAAAGAACTAGGGGAATGTTGTGTGTTTTGTTGGTGCTATGGAAGAAGCACACCAGCCTGGGTGAACACAAAGTATAGACGGGATCATTTATCAGGCATCAGAAACACCAAACATACAGTCATTTCTTGGTGAATGAAGAGTGTTGGAGTAGAGACTGAACCCTATCTGTAGACAATTGCATGTCCCCTCACAGAAAGCTGATGGGGCCCTGCTATTAAAAGATATAGTGATTTGGATCTCAAAGGTTTGAAGTTAAACATGTGACCATCTAGATTTCTTCACCACATTTCATTATGAACTCATTTTGTCTTCAACAATCCTGTCAGGAAGGTGAGCATCACAGAATGCCAGGTTATTAGAACAATGTGCTCTTGCATTGAAGGAGGGGTTGAATAGAGGCCCAATATCTGTCTGCTACTTTGAAACTTAACATATAATTATAAGTACATGGATCTATATCATTATCATATATAAATATATTTTTATATATACCTATATTTATACCTCTGTTAATGTCTTTTGTATCCTAGTTCTTTCCTATTTGTTTTTACTTTCCTACTGTCTCACTATTATGACTGACATTCATTCAACTCTCCATAATTCCTCTTGGTTACATTGCACATAATCAAACCCCAACAGGCACTCTATGCCCTCCTTGTCATTGATTTTAGATCTCTTGATGTTCCCCTGCCCCTGAGTTTGTTGGTGACCCCCTCTCTTTTCACAGCTTCCCCTTGTCCAAGTCCACTCCTCCCAATCATTGATCCCAGTGTTTTCTCCTCAGGATGGTTGATCATGCCTATCTCATAGAGAACCTTAGGCCTGGAATTGTTTATCTTATATAGATAAACATAGAAAAGAAAAAGGAGGAGAAAAAGAAGAAAAAAGCCTATAAGCAATTCGAGGTCTATTTCATAACCCTTATGAATGTTTTCCCATCAAGTCTGATGAGGTGCCAAGCCTTGACCCCTGAGTTAGAAGTATATTTAGGGGATTCCTCAGAAACATTGTTGCTTTGCTTCCCTTGCTACTCTGTTGTGCTCCCATCATGCTTTGCACAGCTGGGGGTGAGAGGAGGGGAACTTACCAGGCCATACCAGGTAAGACACAATTTCTGCACTGTTACCAGTGCTGTCCTCTGTAATGCTGTGGGTCAGTGAGGGGCATCGTGTTTCATTGTGGAACCAGCCGTAAGGTTCTCTCTGTGCATTGGCTGCTCTGAGCAGGAATGTCGTCGTCAAGGCTTGGTGTGCCAGGATGCAGTCCACTCTCTTTTGAGCTCTCTAATTTTAATTTTAAAATTTTCATGTGACTAATGCCTACAATAGTGATCTGTGTACTCATATATGTACAAGTGCAGATGCTTACATTGAAATAGAAGAGGAAAGTAGTTCATGTACTCAGGAAAACAATTACACTTAGTAAAATACTGTGGCTTCTATGTTAGCAATGCATCAACAAATTACATTAGAAACCGCTTGCATTTATAAGATAGTGCAAGAAATGATGTTATGACTCTTATCTACCACTAGGAGGCCCTAACTTGCTAACACTGAAAGAAAAGCCACACTGAGCTGAACATGCCAGGTTCAAGGATGAAGAAGAGCATTGCTTGTTTGACCACTGACTCTGTGTTTAGATGAATAGCGTCACTGAGCTAGAAATAAAGGCTTTAAGTAGTATATGTATGCTCAAGCAAGCAATCCTCCTACACTATTTCTGCTTTGAATGCTTGTCAGGAATTTGATAGACAGGAAGCCATGGCAACTAGAAATATATTAACGGCTTCAGAGAGCAAAGTTAAGCCATGTGGCTATGACAAATACTATATTTGCATTTTCTTGATTTTCCCAAATTAAGGCTTTCAAATCCAATTGTATAGATGTTTATTATTAACATCTTTGTGAAGAGTAAGTGCAATCTCGGAAGACTTAAGAAGAAAAACCACAAATAAATGGCATATACTATTTTAGTCTTATATGCTGTGTTCACAAGTAATTATCTCTATAGAAAAAGAAAGCTACTGAACACATTCACCTCAGATTGGTTGTACTGTTTTCCAGAGATAAGTGTATTAAATACTCAACTATATGTATA
The DNA here is from genome assembly GCA_004026705.1 of Nesogale talazaci. NCBI lineage: Eukaryota > Metazoa > Chordata > Mammalia > Afrosoricida > Tenrecidae > Nesogale > Nesogale talazaci. The sequence goes on from PVJH01015085.1 coordinate 20,617, forward strand.
CTAATATAATAATGACTCAAAAAGCTAGTGGCTTAAGCTTAGAACTCTATTTGTCATTTCTCCATCTAACTAAACAAATACATTTCTTGATCTTAAACACAGATTTGTAAAACTAAAACTAGCAAAGAGAATGAATAAATGAAGGATATAGAATATCACAAATGTGCTTTCCCTTTCTCTGTGGTCTCTTTCCTCCTCCCTCCCTAGCTCAATGCAATACCTTGTCCTCTCTCTCTCATTTTTGCTAGTCTTATTCAAAACATGCACAGCAAAATTATACTGATACAACAGGATACATTGATTATATTCTTCAAACTTTGCAGCCGCTATCACCTTCCATTTTTAATTTGTTCCTCCCCTAATGAAACTAGCTTCCCCTACATTTCCCTTCTAACTTTTTAAGTTATTTATAAAATTTTGATCCCCAAAATAAATTTATTTAAAAAAATGTGTTAAATCAGGTAGACTAGAGAAACAAACGCATAGCTACTCTATATGTATAGAAAAGAACTTTAAATAGAAGAACAATTGAAGATTGACAAAATATCCCAGTCCAGATCAAGATATCAAGTAAGTCCAATATCAATCTATAAAATCCTCTTCAGCCTCAGAAAACACACATGATCATACCAAATGCAGGAACATCACATGTCAAAGAAAGTCAACCTCTGACATTAATATCAGGGGTCTGGTAGGTTGGAATTGCACAGCAGTAGATAATAATTATTATAGTAAAGTCATAGAGAGCATGGGAAAGAAAGAAATAGTGGAGTCAGACACATTTCATTGTGGCATGCTCCCTTTGGTGGGGTGGGCCCAGAGAAGAGGACATGGGGAAAGGGAACAGGGAGGAGAGGGGGAGGAAGCAACGGTAAGAGAGAGCAAAGAGCTTTTTTATTCTGACCGAGCCTTATATATATTTTTGGGGGACATGCAAGGCCCCTAATGACAGGTAAAGACACATGTCACAGGAAGGGGTTATCCCATAGGTTACTCAGTAATGTGGGGGATGTTTGAGAGGTACACACCCCTTGATAGGAGAGGGAGGTGATTGGAGTCTCCCATGAGACAAGATGGGTGGACCAAAGATTCCTGAAGGCTGAGGCCTAACCTTGATTGTCCTTGGGTGGGAGATAAGTTCAGCTAAAGCTTTCAGAGGAAGTGTCCCAGAGTCCTAACAACAGGAAGTCAGCTCTGTCTTTTGTGTGAGACACAAAGGCCTCTCATTAGCTGGAGCCTTTAGGGAAAATAATTCCTAAAGCTTTTGGTCTCCTGGTCTCCTCTAAGGAAGTACTCTATTGTGACCCTTTTCAGAAGGGCCTAGGCCTTTTTTTGGTTTGTTTTTTAATGAATCATTTTATTGGAGTATCATTCAACTCCATATATATATCAATTGTATGCAGACCACACTTGTCACCCATTGCCATCATCACTCTCAAAACATCTTCCCTCCACTTTGGCCCTCAGCACCAGCTCCCCTTATTTCCTTTCCCACCCCCTCCTCCCCCATGACCTCTTAATAATTTACAAATTGTTAGTACTTTTTCATATTGTACACTGTCCAATGTGTTCCTTCACTCACTTCCCTGTTGTCCATATCCCAGAGAGGAGGTTATATGTAGATCCCTGAAATTGGTTCCCCCTCTCTATTCCACCTCTCTTCACCCTCCCAGTGTCACCACTCCCACCACTAGTCCTGAGCGATCATCTAACCTAAAGTCCCCATGTTTCTGACCCCCGTGTGCATCCCCTGCTCTAGCTGGATTTCTGGTAGAATTGGGATCATGATAGTGGGTGGACCTTTTTTTATAGTAGGACAGGCTAGACAGTCTGATTACTCTAGATGGCTGATAATCCTTAGGGAGACTAACCCCTGACCTACTTCTGATGACTTCCAAGTGTATAGTCATATACAATGTGTAGCAAGCAGCTAAGTTTGGCATATATTTGAGGGAGACTGTTCGGGAAAAATTGTTGTTCTCCACAATCACAGGCCAGTGAATGAGGAATCTCATGGATATAGTGATATTTTAAGCATCTCAGCACAGGTAGGGGTCTCCATGTGGCTTTTCTAGGTCCATGGCTCTCCCTGCCATCAAGTGTCTGTCAGTAGAGACTTTCAGGAAGTGAGCCAAAAGAGACAGAGAGTGAGACACTCCTGGCTCCAAGGAGGAATACTTGAGTTCCCAGAATGCTTTCAGGAGAAAGCATTGCCTGCGCAGAGGCCTCACTGGCTGTGACCTGATTGACACGCTAGATTCCAACTCTTAACTCTTAGTCCTCTGAGACATTCTTTTTTTTTTTTTAGGCATCACTGCCCTCTGGTGGGAGTGGGAGCCCCAGCCATGCTGCTGCTGGATTTGAACTGCCAAGCCAGTTGGCTGCAGTCCCACACTCAACCACTACGCTACTGGGGTTCAGCCTCTGAGATATTCTTTATTAGTGATTCTAGACTGTTGTGTAGTTTAAAAAAGACTTTGAGAGTCAAAGCCATATTTTGACCTATCCTAAGCCCTCTTTTAGATAGAACTAATTTCATATACATGAGTAAACAAAATTAGTTTTGTTATTCTTTCTGGAAAGAATAATAGGCTACATTACGTGGGAAAAGTGGATACTATTATTGTTGTACATACAGTTTTGAAGGATGATAACCAGGCAGGATAAATTAGACAGAAACTTTATCCCAAACATAAGTATTGTGAATCCAATGGAACCTTGTTAATCCTTGCATTTTTTAGAAACTGAGTATCTTCTAATTATATCCATTTTATTATAATATTGCCTGCAATCATCAGAAATAATAGAAATTTGTTATTGTTTCAGGACCTCAATCTATGATTCAGCACCTGAGGAATTCTTAACCCCCAAAAGAACTTCTGTCTTTGCTGGGCATGGTAAACAAGGTAATTAAGCACAGGAGGGGAAGAGTCCATTTGTCTGTGTTCTGATTATAGCACACTTTGCATTTTCAGTTTCCCCCTCTGCATAATGGAAACTGAGAGCACGCTCACCTCTTATGGTTGCTAAACAGAAATTCTCATAGCAGAGTGCCTGACTCTTTGTAAGTGTTAGCTGCTATCATCATCATCATCATCATCATCATCATCATCATGAGCAGTAGAGCAGGTTTTAGCCACTTTATTCAGAAAATGGGATCTTGCTGACCATACTAGTTTCCTCAGGTAATTTGGCAATGATATAATTTATATAAGTATATATAGAGAAACATTTTAATTAAAAAGTTATGTTTTTATGTTTTTTGTCCTTTCTAATTTTTATTTTCTTAATTTTAGTGGGATAGTGTCAGTTTAACAGTGCTATGGATAGTGTATGATCCACATATCTTTCTGACTTCCACCAGTTAGCTTTGCATACATATTTTTAACACCTCAAAGAGATCTTCATTCCTGTGTTGGCATTCTGCAAACTACAAACTAGCCCTGTGGGGAAGTTCGGCAGCTGACACCTAATCACTGTTCTTACCATGTAGGACAAAATGTCTCAAGAGAACCATGATATGTTTCCTCAAAAAACTTGAAAAATTAGTGGAAGTTTGTGCATTCTCCAGAAAATATCATCTATAATGTTAAGAAAGGCAATATAACAAAGGGATTAAAAGTTCAGGCTTGGTAGTCCTCTGTATTTCTAATCTTAACTCTCCCAATTACTAGTCAGAAAGGAATATGTTATGCTGGAGAAACAAACAAATACTTTTATTGGCTTAAAGCTACTAATTTTATATTTTACTGATCCAATATTATCTTTCCAGGTTTGTGAGGGGACACTGATCCAATTATTTTTGTTTTTTATTCCTGACCTAGAATAATTCAAAGTTTCTCCAAGATTATCTTTTATGCTCCTGGCAACAGGCAAAAGAGACCATTGTGCATCTTATCTTGATTCTTTTAAAAAATGAAACCAAACCTCTTTATTGTGAAATAGGTGCAGCTTTACAGAACAGATCATCAATTGTGCATTCAATAATTCATATATATTTTGTTTGAACTAATTTATTACATTCCCATCATTGTACTATCACATATCTCACTTCCTCCCTGTGTTTCCTGCCTCTATTACTCCTTCTTTCCTAACCTTCCTAATCACGACCCTGGGAAAATGTGACCCCTTTCATCTTCAAAGGCTGAATAAACTAATGCGGTGGTGAGGTCGGTTTCGGACCTGAAGGGTAACAGAGTCATAGTCTTAGGGTTTCCTCAGTCTATGCTTGACGATTAAGCCTACTTAATCATTTCCCTCAACTGTATCCAGGACTTCTTATAATCATAATTTTGTTTTGTTTTCAACTTTGAGAGTTTTTAAAAAAAATTTATTTTTTATTCATTTAATTGGGGGCTCATATAACTCTTATCACAATTCAAACATCCATCCATTGTGTCAAGCACATTTGTACATTTGTTGCCATCATCATTCTCAAAATATTTGCTTTCTACTTGAGCCCTTATTATCAGCTCCTCATTTTTTTCCTCCCTCCCTCTCCCTCATGAACCCTTGATAATTTATAAATTATTATTTTGTCATATTTTACACTATCTGATGTCTCCCTTCACCCACTTTTCTATTGTCCATTCCCCAGAGAAGAGATTGTATATAGATCCTTGTAATCGGTTCCCCCTTTCTGCCCTGCCTTCCCTCCATCCTCCTGGTGTCACACCCCTCTCACCACTGGTCCTGAGGAGTTCATTTATCTTGGATTCCCTGTGTTTCTAGCTGTACCAGTGTACATCCTCTGATCTAGCCAGATTTGTAAGGTAGCATTCAGATCTTGGTAGTGGGGGTGAGGAAGCTTTTAAGACCTAGAGGAAAGTTGTAAGTTTCATTGTTGCTACACTATACCCTGACTGATGTGTCTTTTCCCTGCCACCCTTCTGTAAGACAGTAGATGGGCTTTGTGTCCTCAGTCTGCACTCCCCCTCATTCACAATGATATGATTTTTTGTTTCTTGATGTCTGATACCTGATCCTTTTGACACCTCGTGATCACACAGGCTGGTTTGCTTCTTCCAAGTGGGCTTTGTTGCTTTTCAGCTAGTTGACTGCTTGTTTATTACAAATCCTTTAAGACCCCAAAGCACAATCATGTTGGTAGGCAGGCACCATCAGCTTTCTTCATCACATTTGCTTATGTACCTGCTTTGTCTTCAGCAATCTTAATTTTACTGTCATCATTTTAAGAGTACATGTACTGGTAGTCAGACACCACCTAGTTCTTTGGGTTTCATGGTTGTGAAGACTGGTGTTTGTGTAGTCCATTATTGCATCGGATGTATTGTTTCCACATGTCTTCCAATTTTACCACCCCCTTTTCCTCTGAACATGAAGAGAGCACTGAATGTACCTGACATGGCTGCTTAGGAAATTTAAAGTCCCTCATTAAGACTCACCAAAGTAGGATGTAGAACATTGTCTTTGTGAATTGTGTTCATTGACTTTGGGGGACATTTCTTTGGGGGTGGGGAGAGACGTTACTATGGGCCATAATTTAAGGTAAGAATCTTAAAAATTTATGATAAAACTCTTGTTTTATTTATTTTATTTTATTTTTGGGGGGGCATCACTGCTCTCCGGTGGTGGGAGTAGGAGGTCCAGCTCCACTGCTGGAATTGAACCTCTGTCCCAGTGGGCCACAGTCCTGCGCACAACCACTACGCCACCGGGGCTCAGCCCATGATAAAGCTCTTATATGAGGTTCTTTACATACTAAAATCAAAATGTATTCAGATGCATGCATAAGTAGAATAGCAATGCATGGAACAGTGTGACCTGAATATTCCAATTTGTGCTAAATAGGATAGTAGTATACATGGATTATGCAAGCATACAATAGATCTAAAATGACAAAAAAAATTTAAGATTCTGATAGCTCTGATTAATCCATAGAGAAAAACTGGGTGGTGGAAAATAGTGAAATGAAAAAAATTCTTTTCCTTTTCTAACCTTTTGTACTTTTTGCCATTTGAATTATATAGAGCTATAATCTATTTAGGGAGAAAGATCCGACCTTCTAGTCCTGTGAAGAAATACAGTCTCAGAAAAGCCCAAGAGCGTCCTCTACTGCCCTATTGCACTTCTATGGGTTGGCATTAACTCAGACAGTGCATTTGGCGTATTTATCTGTTTGCTTAATTAAAAGTAGATAAATAAAAGATAATGAAGGTTTTCTACCATAACTGCATATCATGTATTATTCCTTCACTCACATAATGATGCTTTCCTTCCTTCCTTTTAACATTTTTATCTTACTCCTAGCTTTAAAGCTTTTACCCAGAGAAGCACACCTCATGACTTTTTATATTTTATTGGCCAAAACAAGTCATGTGATTATATCGAAATTCAACAAGAAAAAAGATATATAATTTTTCTGAAGGGAGAGATGTTAAATATGTGTGAAATAACAATACAGTCTACTACACTGGATAACTTTTGAACAAATGACATTTTATCACCCTCAGTTTCCTCAGCAGTAAAGTGAAAACCATAATAAAATTTCTCATTGTGTCGCTGGAAGATCTGCATAAGATCTTGCTTTAAGAGAAGAGAGTTATTTGTATGTGTTTGGTGATAAATATTGGCAGTCAATTTCACTTAGAGTGTTTGAGAAAGGCCATATTTTTCACATGTGTGGTCTCTTTAAAAATAACCAATATTTTTATAATCTTTCATGAGTGATATTTTATATGATGTCAACTATTATTTTAGAAGTAGAATAGAACAGATAATACTATCACTCCTATTCAAAAAATGAGGATATTGTTAAGCTAATTCAGATGACTTATTTAGATGTTGGCTCAAGCACAGGTCTTTGGATGACAGACAGTGAGACACACAACATATTGTATCTCCAACATTTTGTGGACAGCTTACCCCACCTCAATAGTCTAATAATTAATGTGTTTGCAACATGGTGTTAAAGAAAGTAATATATATATGTGTATATATATATATATATATATATATATATATATAAAAATCTGAAAAGAGAGTTATGAACTTCCTGGACAGAAATGATTTCACTAAATTCCCAAAGTTCAGATTCTCTGAAATTCAGCCAGATCGAGGGCTCCTATTCTAGTGCATAGTGTTTCTGATTCATGGAACCTTGAACCTATAATTTGTGTTTGGGCTATAGAAAAATTAGTTTAGAGAAGAGTTTAAAGATATTTCTAGTAATAAAGTCTTCATTTTTGTAGGTGGGCCTATGTCTATATATCAGCCTACATGTCTTTAGAGGAAAGAACAACAAAAGACACATAAATAAGTTGTTATAATTTCTATAAAATATTTTAAGACAGTTGTCTATTTACTGTTTTCTTTAAGAGCATGTTGCATATACATTAATTATTTTTTAGTTTATTTGAACACAAAATATATAAATTATCTATTAGGGGTAACATTATTTATTTATTTTTTTAAGAAAGACAAAATTATCAAGGCTGTGGTTTGAACTTTAGTACTGACTGAAAGAATGGGACATTCCTTCACAGAAGGGTCATAAGGAAGGAATGAGTCGACCAGGCCCCTGTATAGTGCCAATGAAACACACAGTATTCTCTGGTATCCTGAGGCTTCTCACTGCCACTGTCATCATCCTAGTCCTGCCTTTCACTGCTGGCTAGAATAGAACATGTGCACAGGGACCTATTAGAGATAAGAGTTCATGGTACATGGACTCTAGGAACAGGAATGAGAGTAGTTATACCAGAAGGGTAGGGAGAAGGTGCAGAGTGGAGGGAGAGGAAGGGGAACCAATCACAACGATGGACACATAACACCACCATCACCACCACCACCACCACCAAAACTAACACCAACACCAACACCACCACCAAAGGGATGAACAACAGAAACCATGGGAGAAGGGAGACAACATTCAATGTAAGATATGAAAATAATAATTTATAATTTATCAAAGGATCATGAGGGTGGGGAGGGGGGAATAGGATTTGATGCCAAAGGTTAATAGAAATGTTTTGACACTAACGATGGCAACATACATACAAATATGCATCATACAATTGATATATAGATTGTTATAAGAGCTATAAGAGCCTCCAATAAAAAGACCTTTTAATTAACAAAAATAAAAATAAATCTGGTTATTTGTCCTTAAAAGTGACTTCCTCAATTTGCCAGTTTGATGAATTAATGAAATCTGATTAGGTTTCCAAGTCTGTGAGTTCGAATAGTTAGCTAGAAAATGGTATCTTGTGTTGAACATTGTTTCCTTTTGTTGTGCTCACTTGATGGCACCTTATAACAGCAAGTATTACACAACACAAGTTCTCATATTACACAAGTACCTATGATGGTAGAGAGTGATCAAGGATGACCAATATCCATATCAATCCCCCGTTTCTCCCATCAGAATGCAAGGTGGCTCTCTCTATTACTGCAGTTACTTTGACCAGAAGTATGTGGCAGAAATGAGGGTTTAAATTTTTTGTACTTCTAAACTCTTTAGGGAAATGAGCCATCTGTTAGAAGAATGGCTGCTCTGGGACAACTGGGCTATACGAAAGCCTGGACTAGCCATATGGAGAGTTGTAAGTCAAGAAGACTAAAATGATATTGAATGTGTCCGGCCAGCCACTTGCTACCAGCAGCAAGTGAGAGACTTTAATTTGGACTACATGGAGCAAAAGAGCCACCCCACCTAAACTGGTCAACCCGTGGAATGACAGGAAAGGGAAAATTAATGTTCTTTCAAAGTTACTAAGTTTGGGGATGACCTGTTACATAGCCCTAGATAATTGAAACAGCCATTGCAGTTTATACATTCTAAATGATTTTAACTGTATGGTTAAAAATGTCTTGAAAAAATTATGTACCTGAAAAATTTTCCCATGCAAATAAACTCATTTTAGTTACTCAGTAAAGTCATGATTTATATTTGTGTATATGTATTTTTGTAATGGATGGGATAGGTGAAAAAATATTTTTAATGGTTAAAGATTTCCCAATATTTACAAAGTAATTTAGGTGTCTTAAAATATGAATGCTGAAAACATTGAGCCTATAAACTATGAACATTTTAAAGAAAGAAAGGAGTGGCTTTTTAAATATAATCTACTATTCTAAACATGGCACTAATTTACTTGGAATACTTCTGTTAGTATGAATTCCTGCCTACCCTTCTCTTCTTCCCAATTTTTTTGTATTTTTATTCTAGCAATACTGACTATAATTCCTTCTGCATAATAAACTTTTCTGTTTCATATCTTAATACTAGGGTTTACAAGATTGGTAGTATATATTTACATATGCATATGTTGTAGTTCAATATCTTGCAATGATCCATTTCATTTCCTTCTTGGCCTAATTAAATGGTGATATTTATTATGAAACATTATACTTAGGTTTAGTCCTTTTTTTAAATCCTTTGGGGACTGTATGTATAAAGTAATGAAACCGTCAAGCATCAGCATTGTGACTTAGAACTCCACACATGCATATTTTCGGTGGTACAGGGGTTTGCGTGCAGTTCAGCTTGTTTCTCTTCACTATGGCACAAAGTTCAGTCCTGATTTTGACCAGCGCCGAAGTTTCATCTGACATTTGTTTTGTACATGGATCCATTTCCAACCCATGAAAACTGTTGCCTTTTGTCTACCGTTAACTCTCGTTGCTTGCCTTGTGGCTGTTTCAACAGGCCAATTTACACAATGGTGGTGTATTCCTTCAAAGTCAGCAAGAGAGAGGTCTTAGGAACACGGGTGTTACAGTCTCATGTGACATGATCATTGAAAAAATACACTATGCCTTTGCCATCTTCTATTGGATAAATTGGTAAGAAACAAGTCACAAGTTCTGTACCCATCTGAGAAGAGGGGCTTTATACAAAACGTGTGATTGTAGGCAGGGAGAGGTGTTGGGATTCACTGGAGTGTCTCTGATGGGTATTGATTCCATAATCTGGGTTACAGTTGTACTCCTCTCTCTTATTGTTATTGTTGTTGGATGCTGTGGAGTTTCTTTTGACTCACAGTGATCTCAAATGGCAGAGTAGAACTGTCCCCATCAGGTTTTCTGGTCAGTGATCTTTATAAAAGCAGATCACAACATTTTTTCCCCCAGGATCAGAGAATGAGTCTGAATCCTAATCTTTCAGTTAGCAACAACTTAACTGTTGTTGTGCCACATGGGTCCCTGATGTAATCTTTAGAATGAGGCACACGTGTTACCACCATGCTTCTTGGTACCTGGTAAGCTTGCATTTCCGTGCCCTGTTTGAGGTTAGTTATGGCCATGTGACTGATATACAATATGAGTAGAAGTTTATCTGTCATTAAGGAGCAAATGCTTTAAAATCCAGTGACGGATTCACCTGTCTCATGACCTTTTCTATGATAATCATAAAAGCTTAATTCAAGATAGTGTCTCCAAGCCAAGGTGCTTGAACCACTGTGATGAACATATTCCCAGTCCTAAACACTACTGCATATATAACATGATCAATGAATTGATCTTGATTGAGTTAAACCACCAAAACAATGGCACTGTTTGTTAATGCACCATGAATCAGATGATCCTGATACAGAGAGTTGGGCATGCTTTTTGTTATGCATATTTGTCTTTCCTAAAAACCCACCAGAGTTTTTATCTTTTTGGGAACTGAGATCACATCTGCTTTATTAATGCTCCACAGAGAGTTTTGCAGCGAGTACTTGATACACAGTTGGCAGATCACTAATACAGGTATTCATCAAATCATTGATTAAGAAAATAAGTGCATCTGATCCAATTCTGATCATTCATTTACATATCTTATTTCCCCCTTCCTGGAATGTAACAGAAACTCAATAATTTTTGTTGACTTATATTAAAAATTTATCTTGATTATGTCAATATGGTCTCTTCTAATCCATTTCAAACATTATCCTTATTGATCCTTGATTTTTATTCCAGCCCAAATAAGCAACTCCCTTACATAATCATACATGGGACCTTTACATTCTCTGAATGCTTGAATTTAAAATTCTCTTCTGTCCTATTATTTCTCTTCTTCCCCTCATTCTTTGTAAAATACTTGCTCATCTTGTTCCTGACTTCAAATTTCTTCAGCAATGTTTAGTTTAATAGTCTGTCAGTAATGCTCCCTCTCATCACTGCTGTCACTGCTGTCATCTTTTCTATTGAGGGCATCTTTGGAAAAGCACAGCCGCCTGTCTCTACTTCCTGAACTTTACAAAGTTTATGCTACAACCATGTTGTCAAGTGCATTTTCTGAAATGACCAGAAAATCTTTTCTCTCTTCTGTTCCTGAGGTTGGGACTTCAAAGAACGCAACTGCTTTGACTGGTCCAATTAGCTCTTACACACATTTGAATGGCCTACCTTTTTATATTGAAAAGAGATGTTACTGAGTTTGCTTGTCATTTTATACTATAACCTTTTCAAAGACAGAGTTTATTATTTTATTTTTGCGCTTGTTTTGCCATACTGTATTATGAGAGAATGAAAGAAACATACCAATCAGTAAACAGGGATATGAATAAATGCAGACAATTATAGTAGAACACCACCACTGGTCTGTCAGAGGGTCATACTATGGCAGCTCATGTGGTGCTATGTTTCCGGAATCAATATTATTTCAAATTTCATCAGGGTCACCCAAAGTGAACAGAGCTTCACTGATTTTAACAGTGCTTCTGAAATAAAAATGGACTGCAAAGAAGGAATAGGTTCCCCATTCCGTGGGAATAGCCATGAAAACCTAATGGATAGAACTGGAACATTGCCAGATAAAGCAAACCCCAGAAAAAGAAGCAAAACACTGTCAAAGACAGTGCCAGAAGGTGAGTCCCTCAGGTTGGAAGGAAAAATGCCCTTCTCAAAGTAGAAGACACAGGAATGGAAGGTAAATTCTCTGGGTGCTTCATTTGATGAAGGGGTATATGGGACGTCCAAAGTATGAATTTAGGAAAATTGGAAGTGGTAAGAAATGAAATGGGGTCCTTAAAAATAAATCTTCATGCTTTAGTGAGCTGAAATGGATTAGCACTCACTATTTTTAATCAGAATATTTTATGATTTTCTGTGGTGGGATTGAAACAATCAAGAGCAATGGCATTGCTTTCATCAGCAAAAAGAACATTTCCAGGACTATTGTGAAGTCCAGTGCTCTCCTTCACAGGGTTATATTGGCCTGAGTTCAAGGAAACCCAATCAATACAATTATTTTCAAAATTATACAGAAGCACTAAAGGAGACCGTAGATGTGAAGATGATTAAGTATGCATTCGGGATGCATTGATAATTGTTGGTGTTTGGAATGAGAAAGTTGAAAACAATAAGGAAGAAGCAGTAGTTTGAAAATATGGCTTTGGTAAGCAGTAAATAAAACCCCAAATTCCAGTGATCTCATGATAGAAATTTACATGGCTTCATCACAGATATTCTTTTTTAAAAATAAAAAGATAGTTATATATGTGGAATTCTCCATATGGAATGCACAAATCAAATTGACTACAATTTTGGGAAGACTTGATAAAGAAATTCAATATTAGTAGTCAAAATCAAGCCAGGGGCTGATTGTGAAGCAGACCATCAATTAATTGCTCATCTGTCAGTTCTGGCTGAAGATGAAGAAGCAAATCCTCAGAGACAAAGTACACCCTTGAGTCTGTCCTCCTCAGCACAGAGAAAAGCTCAAGAACACATTGATTTCTAATAGGAAGAGACCTGGTGAGCTGTGTGTCAGCATCAAGAACCTCATACTGAAGAAAGGAAAAGGTCATTAACAAATTAGAAAGAGAAAAAAGATTAAAGTGAATGTCAGAAAAGATTCAAACTTAATTATACAGTAGCTAAGGAACATAGAAGAAATAATGAAGTCAAAGAGCTAAACAGAAGATTTCAAAGGGCGGCTCAAGGAGACAATATAGAATATTAAAATGAGATGTGGAAAAATCCAGAGTTGGAAATCCAAAAATGAAGAACACATTCAACATAGCTTAAAAAAATCATTTTATTGGGGGCTCATACATTACTTATCACAATCCATACATACTGATATTTTGCCAAGCACTTTCGGATGTCTGCTGCAGTCTTCAGTCTCAAACCATTTGCTTATCTACTTGAGCCCTTGACATCAGCTTTTCATCTTTTCCCTTCCTACCCCATCCCCCCTCCCTAACTAACCCTTGATATTTGATAATTTTTAAAATTATTTTGTCATATCTTACACTGCCTGATGTCTCCCTCACCCACTCCCTCACTGTCCATCTCAACATATCTTAAACTGAAAGAACTCAAGAAAAAATTCCAGTTTCAAGATGCAATATTGAAAAAGTCTGTGGACAAAACACTGACTGGTGAAGGAAACATGCAAAGAAGACGGAAAGAACAAGAACAAGGAGAAATTCAACACTTTTAGGAGTGAGAACATGGACAAGAATCAATGGGCTTAGAGCTGCACTGAAAACACTAGCCAAAAACAAGGGCCTGGAAAATTGGGAAATTAAAATATTTCAACAAGCTGAAGAAGTATTGGAAGTACTTATTTATCTTTGCCAGGAAATTTGGAATGCAACTAGCTGTTAACTGACTTGAAGCGATCCATATTTTTACCCATTACAAAAAAAGGAGACCCAAGGGAATGCTCAGGTTGTAGAATAATGTTGCTAATATCACATAAAAAGGAAATTTTCCTGAAAATCACCCACCAATGGTGGCAGCAGTCCATTTACAGTATGATGACAGTTTCTCTGGCTTGATTCAGAAGAGAATGTGGAAAAAGGAATATTATTGATGCTGTCAAAGACCAGAATTTTGTTTTATTTTTATAGAATTATATCAAGGCATTTAATTGTATGGATCAAACGAATAGCTTTAAGATGAAAGGGAACCCCAGAAAACATCATTTGGAAGATGAATATGCATCAAGAAGCAGTCATGCAAAAAGAACAAGAGAAGAGTGCATGGTTTTCAATTAGGAAAGGTGTATCTCAGGGTTGTATATTCTCGCCATATTTATTCATTATGGATACAGAGCAAAGAGCCAGGAAAATGGAGTATGAAGAATAATTCAGCGTCAGAATTGCAGTAAGTTTTGTTAATAACCTGCAGTATATGCAGATGTTACAACTTTGCATGATGAATGTGAGGAGGATTTAAAGCACTTGCTGATGAAAATCAAGGATTTCAGCCTTCAGTATTCATTACAGCTCAATGTTAAGAAAACAAAAATCTTCACAACTGGACCCAGAGTTAGCTTCATGATACAGAGAAAAGATTGAAGCCAAAGATTTTTGTCGTGCTTGGATGCACAATCAATGCTCATAGAAGCAGCAGTCAAGCAGATATCAAATTATGGATTGCATTGGGTAGATCTGCTGCACAAAACCTCTTTATAGTGTTGAAAAGCAACGATGTTACACTTAGGTCCTAACACAGGGTCTTCTCAATTGCCCTATATGCATTTGAAAGTTGAACACTGACTAAGAAATTGAAGTATGGTGCTTGTGAAAGTAACACAGACTGCCCAAAGGACAAACACATTTGTCTTGGAAGTACAGCCAGAATGGTGTAGTTAGAGGCACGGATGGTGACCCTATTTTAAACATAGTATCTTGGATAAGGACATAGTGCTTGAGAAAGTATAGGGGCAGGGTAAAGAAGAAGGCCTTTCCCAAGGCTGACTGTCACCGTGGCTGCATTGATAAGCTTAAATGGAAGAGCAATTGTGAGGATAGCTGTTTGCAAGCATGTCTTTCTGATGGACATGGCACCATTATTCATCAGAATCAACATAACTGCACCTAACAACAATAGCATGTTAACAAGAACCACCAATAGGTTTTTAGTACATTTGCACTGGCATGTAATCTATTCTAAAAGCCTATCGTTTCCTTATAGTAGCTTATTAAGAGTGGACAGCATTTTAAGCAGCTGAAAACAAGCTATTTATTTCACCTAAGATGAAGGTGCCAGGTCATTTCTCTAACTTCTCTATGTGTATCAACTTTCTCCTGCACAATCTCAAATCAAAATCTTAAACATGTCATTGGGTTAATGTCAGAATTAATTTCACCTACATTGCAAACTGTCAAGTCTTATGCATCTGTACAAAGTAAGGTAAATATTTATCAACCTCTTGAACATTCTGTAAAAAGCAACTGCCTCCTGATTTTAAATATTTTTTGTTTTATCATTTTTCTAATACCAGTATGCTTTCTGCCATCTTTTCTTATTGCTGAATTAAAGACACAAATAATAGACAGGGTATCTGTCTCACATTAAAAGAAAAAGAGAAAAACCTATACATAGAATTTTAAGGAAAGATACATAGAAACTAATATAAGACAGAATAATTATATGTCCTCTAATACTGACTTCAAAAAATATGTCAGAAAAAATGAGTAGGCAAATAGGTCTGTTAGTTCAAAGAAGTGTCTGGCTTAATGCTAGATTTTAAAGTAATTGTAGAAGAATAGCTCATTTGTGAGAAAATGTAGCACCTCTTATGGTTCAAAAGTTATCTAATGTTTATACAATGTTGCAGCAAAAATTCTTTGTTTCTTGGGGTTCTAGACACTATTTTGTAATGTCCTTGAATACTCTGAAACTCATTAAAAATGTTAAATATCTATTTCTGACAATTCAACATTTTTCTTGTAACAAACACGAAACAATTCAATCTTTGTCTCAGAGGCTAGATAATGTGCTGGTACCACACAAAAGAGTTTCAAAATAATTATTGATTCAGTTGCTGATGTGAGAAAATTGCATATGAAAGGTTTCATTTTGATATATTTTCAATATATCCAAGCTATGAAATTAGTTTAAGCATACAACCTGCTATTTTGTACTATCAAGAGTTTTGAAGTGGTTATTTTGATAAGTTCTCAAGCACAGTCTCCAAAATATATTAAGTGTATTCATCATAGGTAAATCTTAATGAACAGCATTGTAGATTATACGGTTTATCTATAGATTTATATTTGATCCACAATCACAAACATAATAGGTATGTCTTTTTTATGAGAAATCATAGTTTCTGTTTTGGTTAAGATGAAAATATAATGTTCTCACCATATTGGAATAACGCTAGGATTTCTTGTTTACCCTTTAGGGTACTACAAAATAACTATAATACCTGCACACAAAGCAGGAAAGAAATATTTCTGGGAAACCACAGTAAATTATCTCAGTGGCAGCACCAGACTGGTCTTACATAATCTCGTGGAACAAGTTTTAAGATATCAAATATCACCAAACTTTAATGTCACTGGACTTTCATGTTTTCACATCAGCAAATGTTGTACTTATGTTAGGACACCCTAGTTATACCCAAATGACATGCTCTTTATCTGGAAATTTGTAAACTAACTCCCTTGTGAATTAGTTTCCTGTGTGTATTATTCATTCTACATGTGTGTTACTTAAGTGGGCACACTAAAGTCAAGACCAAATTTCCTGACATATCAAGTTGATTCCTACTCACAGGACAGTGTTGAACTCCTCTTGTGGATTCCTTGTAACTCTATGGGAGAAGAATCTGTGGAGAAGCTGGAGGAAAAGCAGTTTACATCTGCTGAACTTTACGTTAGCAACTCAACACATTGCCACTATACCATCTGTGCTTCTTTAAGAAGGTATAAATGGTAGCTGACACAAAATAACATAGTTATGAAGAAATCAAGAAATCAAGAACCATAGGTTGAGAGTCAAGCTCATCAATTTCTGCTTTGTCAAATTTCCACCTCTAAGTTTAGAGGCAACAAGAGAGAATTCTTAATAACATCAAGACAAAGGCTCATTCCCATGATGTGCAAGTCAAACACCTCTTCTCCAATTATTTTTGCCAATGCTGCCACTACCATCCCCTCACACATTCTCTACTTAGCTGCTGTGTTTGATAACATGTTGAAATGGCCACAAGAATTAAAAAAAAGCAACAACAAAATCCAAAGCAGCAAAAAAAAAAAAAAAAAAAAAAGAAATGGCCACAAAAATATCAGAAGGATGTTTATGAAATTCACAGACCAGGCTAACAAGTATGAGGCTTGCAATGGAAACCCCAGATTATGTCTTGGGTTATAAGTTAGGATGGGAATCAGGGTGCGTATAGGCAGTTTCCCAAACAGGAAGTTCTCTCAGCTCCTTTTAGCCATAAAGGTTACCAGTCTTAGCCCCTCAAGAAAAGACTTCTTTCTTGGAACTCTTGCCCACGAAGCCTGCCAACCCCCATATTTGGCCAGTCCTCTTACCTCTTTGTGAATACGTTACATTCCTCTTTTGACTCTGCCAATAAGTGCCCAATGGCATCCTCCTCTCACAGCAAACCTTGTGCTGGAAGATATTTGGCTCTGTTACTCCATAGGTCAGCTTTCTGCAGATCAGCATCTGCTTGGTAGGCTGACAAACCCACTACTTCATCTTCTGTTGGTATCACAGTTCTTCAGTTGCTGTATTTCTGCCATATTATGGCTAAATCTATTGATTCTCCAGTGTCACAAATCTCACTTTTCCCTGATTCTAGAAATTTCCCACAGCAAGGGACCCAAGTCCAAAAACTGTGCTCCACTCCTAGCAAATCCTACTGAAGGAAGATACCTAAGTTGCAGTGAAGGCATGAGTCAAAAGCAAGTCTCCAGGAATTGATGAAATACCCATTCAAATATTTCAGCAAGCTGATGAAGCATTGAAAGCCCTCATCCAACTATGCCAAGGACTTTGATCAACTGACTGGAAGAGATTAATAGTTTTACCCCTTCCAGAAAATATGGCCCAACAGTATGCTCAAATTATAATGACATCATCAATATGATGGAAGTAATTACTTTGGAAGTAATTGTTTTTTGAAGACCATTCAACAATGGGTGTAGTAGTAATTGACAGGGAGCTACCAGAAGTTCAGGTAGAATTTAGAAGAGAATTAGAACAAGACATACAAGGCCTTGCTCATACCAGACATATCTTACAGAAAGCGGGAATACAGAAAGCTATTTAAATACATTTCATTGGATATGAAAAGACATTCACTGTGTAGACCATAAAACACTGTGTTAGTCTGTGCAGATTAAAGAAACAAATTCATAAACATGCATAATTATATAAGGGGGAGGTTTATATACAAGAGGAGTATAACATTTGAGGAAGCATCCCAATCCATTCCAGTCCAAGGTCATAAGCCCGATATTAGCTCATATGTCCAATACCAATCTAAAAGCCTTCTTCAGACTCACAAAACACATGCAATGACACTGACTATAAGATGATCACAAGCCAGATGGGTAGAACACGTTTGGATCCAGTGAAATTGTGAATAACTCAGTGCTGGCAGGGGTCTCCAAGTGGCTCCTCCAGGTTCAGAGGTTTGCTTCCATCATGGTAGGTCAATGTGGCTTCTCCTCTGGGATGTCCCTCAGGGAGTCAGTCTTTTGTCTTGTCAGTAGAGCATGTCCAAGGGATTGAGTAGTGAGTCTCTCACCTCTAAGTGGGAAATATGGCCAGATTTCCCAGAATTCTCAGGAGAAAGACATAGCTACCCAGAGGTCTCATTGGTTATCTCCAGACTGACAAGCTAGACTCCACCCCTGCACTTTATACTCAAACTGACACCAGATTAGGTGATTGCCACACACACTATGGATAACTTTGAGATTTTCTGAATACTTAATTTTACTCATGAGGAATCTAGACATGAATTAAGAGGCAGTTATATGAAGAGGAAGCAGTAATATTGAGTTACTAAAAATCATGAAAGTATGTGTCAGCATTATATTCAATCTATATGCAGAGAAAACCATGAGAGGAGCTGGATTATCTGCAAAAGAATGCAATAGCTTGGAAGGAGGTTTATTAATAGCCTGCAATATGCAGAGGACACAACATTGCTTGGTGAAAATGAGCAGCAGTTGCTAATGAAGATCAAAGATTTCAGCCTTCACTATGGAATACAGCTCAATGTCGAGAAAACAAAAATTCACACAATTGGACAAAGAGGTAAATTGAGAAAATGTTGAAGTTGTTCAAGATTCCATCCAGCTTGGACTCACAATTGACGCAGGAAAGATTCAAGAATTGTACTTGGGTAATTCTGCTGCACAAGACCTCTTTAAAGTGTTTATAAGCCAGATGTTTCTTTGATGGTGTGTTAATCCAGGAAGACTAGAGAAACTAAATTCATATTCATAGACACTTATATACGTATAAGAAAAAGTTTTATGTATAAGAGTTGTTAAATATTGAGAAAATATCCTAGCCCAGTCCAGGTCAAGCCCCTAAGTCCAATATTAGCTCACAAGTCAGATACCAATCTATGAAGTCCTCTTGAGGCTCATGAAACACATGCAATGATGGTGAATGCAGGAAGATCACAGGGCAGTCGGTGGAAGATCCTGTGGATCCAGTGGAAGTGTAAGAATCTCAGTGTTGGCAGGAGTCTCCATGTGACTCCTCCAGCTCCCAGGGCTCTGGCTGCATTAGGTAGCCTCATGTGGCTTCTCATCAGAAATGTCTTTTTTTTTTAATTTTTTTAATTATTTTTTTGAATTTCCTTTTTTAAAAAAATTTTATTGGGGACTCTTACAGTTACTACCACATTCAGTACATCATTTGTATCAAGCACCTTTGCACACGTTTCCACATACATTTCCCAACATTTTCCACTTGAGCCCTTGGTACAAGCTCCTCTTAACAAAAAACAAACAAACAAACAAAAAAAAACCAAAAAACTCCCCTTTCCCCTCCCCCCCTTTTTTAATGAATCATTTTATTGGGGGGCCCATACAACTCCCATTACAATCCCTAACAACATCAGTTGTATGCAGGCCACCTTTACACACCCATTGCCATCATCACTCTCAAAAAATTCTCCCTCCCTTCAGGCCCCCATTATCAGCTCCCTATATTACCCTTCCTCCCCCCCTTCACCTTGAACCCTTAGTAATTTACAAATTATTTTTTCATCCTGTACACTGTACAATGTGTGCCAACACTCACTTCCCTGTTGTCCATGCCTCAGAGAGGAGGCTACGTACAGATCCCTGAAGTAGGTTCTCCCTTTCTATTTCTCCATCCCTGCACCCTCCTGGTATTACCACTTCTATTACTAGTCTTGATGGATTATCTATCCTAAGTTTCCCATGTTTCCAACTTCACTGTACATCTCCTGGTCTAGCTGGATTTATGTGGTAGAATTGGGGCCATGATAGTGGGTGGGAGGCAGCATGGGAACTAGAGAAGGTTGCATACTTCATAGCTCCTACCCTGTATCTTAACTGACTCATCTCCTTGTAACCCCTCTGCAAAAGGATGTCACCTCACCTATTGATGGGCTTTGGGTCCCCAATCTGTACTCCCCCTCATTAATAATAATATAATTTTAACTCATTGATGCCTGACACCGGATCCCTTCACCACCTCATGATCACACAGGCTGGTGTGCTTTCTTCCGTGTGGGCTTTATTGCTTCTGAGCTGAATGGCCGCTTGTTTACTCAAGGCTTTAAGTCCCCAGATGCTATATCTTTTGGTAGCCGGGCACCATCAGCTTTCTTCACCACATTTGCTTTTACACACATTTGTCCTCAGGGATCATATCAGGAAAGTGAGCATGCAGTTGTGCTTTTGAGTTCTTGAAGCCTGATATCTCATCCCTTTGACACCTCATGATTCCACAAGCTAGTGTGCTTTTTCCATGTGGGCTTTGTTGCTCTTGAGCTAGATGGCTGCTTGTTTACTTTCAAGCCTTTAAGTCCCCAGACGCTCCATCTTTTGATAGCCGGGCACCATCAGCTTCTTCACCACCTTTGCTTATACACACATTTGTCTTCATTGATCATGTCAGAAAGGTGAGTATCTTGGAATGCCAATTTAATAGAGCAAAGTGTTCTTGAACCAAGAAAATACTTGAGTGGAGGTCCAATGCCCATCTGTTGTCCCACTACTAACCCTATAAGTATACACATTAATCTCTTTCGACATCCTCCCTTATAAATATATCCCCCTATGTACATACCCGTATTTGAACCTCTATAAATGTTTATTATCCCCCAGTTCCTTCCTCTATTTCCATTTGCTTCCCTCTTGTCCCACTATCATGCTCACTCTCCCTTTGGGTTTCAGTATTTTTTCTCTGTTACCTTAGTTTTAATCAATTCCTATTGGCCTTCTCTCACCCACCTTGTCCCGGCATTTGTATCAATTGTTATTCCCTTTTTTCTGGGCTGGTCGTTATCACCACCTTTCCCCCTCCTCTCCCTCTTCAATGTCCCCTACTCTATGGCCATCAGTCCCGTAATTTTCGCCTCCAACCTTTGCCCAGTCTATCTTGTCTAGATAGACGTGTAGAGGTAGCAATATGTACAAGAAAGGTCTCCTAAAATGGAGCAATTTAAGCAAATAAAACAATGATAACAACAGCAAGAAACCCCCTCAATATACTATACAATATGTAACAGAATAATAAAAATAATAGCAATATAAGAACCTGTATAAAGTTCAAAGTCTGTAGTTGACCTCCTAGAGTGACCCCTGGTTCATTCGGATGGGGTGCCAATACCCTGGCCCCAAAGTATGTCCTTGGTACTCCATCTGTGACTCTACGCTCTGTTGCACACTCTTAGTGCTTTGCATTGGTGTGGTTGTGTCTGACAGGGTATAATCTTGACCCCGCTTCTTCTTTCTGGCCCTGATAGGCCTTGGGTCTGCGAGGGTAGCTGTATTTCTTAATGGGGCTGGCCGTGCAGTCCTCTTTGTGCAGTAGCTGTTCTGAGTGGGATTATTGTCCTGAAGGCTCGGTGGGCCAGGATGCACGTCATTCTCTCTTCCTCTCGTTTCTCTCTCCTTTCCTCTCTTCCTTTCGTTTGTTCTCATGTGCTCTGGTCAGGCTTATCTCACTCCCCAAGCTTCAGCTTCAGTGCTGGCCTCCAAGGCAACTTCCTCTGGTAGAGAGGTGGCTGCCCCTATATTTGGGGTTGGGGTTGTGTTCTCAGGTCCCTCTACTGGTTCTCCACTCCATGCTGTCATGCTGCATTCACATCCTGGGTCTCCGGGTTTAAGTTTGTTCCCTCTTTCCCTGTGGAGATATAAACAATACCCTCCTCTTTGATGGTTTAGTGTCCCCTTCCCTTTTTACACATCGCCATCTGCCTCCCCTCCCCCTTGATGGCTACTATATGTGGCCTTAGATTTGATCTGCCCCCTGCCATATTACCTGGGCCTTCTCCCAGGATTTTCTCTATAGAGTAGTTTTTCCCGATGCCCCTTTCCAATTTTAAAATTATTAATATGCTTACCTCAGCGGATTCATATTGTACATGACCTTTTGTGCTTGGCTAACTTCACTTAGCATAATTTCCTCCAGTTCTTCCCATGCGGTGACATGCTTCATGCATTCATCACCGCTTTTCAGCGATGCATAGTACTCCATTGTATGTATGTACCACAGCTCTTTAATCCATTCATCAGTTGATGGGAATATGGACTGCTTCCAACTCCTTGCAATTGTGAACTGTGCTGCGATGAACATTGGCACACGGATCTCTGGTCGTGGATTGTTGCTTGTCTCTTCTCGGTGTATTCCCAGCAGGGGAATTGCTGGGTCTTATGGTAGTTCAATTTCCATCTGTTTTAGGTATCTCTAAATTGATCTCCATAGTGGCTGTACATACCTGCAGGTCCACCAGCAGTGGATAAGTGACCCTATCTCCCCACAGCCT
This sequence comes from Nesogale talazaci, assembly GCA_004026705.1. NCBI lineage: Eukaryota > Metazoa > Chordata > Mammalia > Afrosoricida > Tenrecidae > Nesogale > Nesogale talazaci. Next base: position 43,304 of record PVJH01015085.1, read on the forward strand.
CTCCAGCATTTGTTAGTTTCTGACTTTTTTGAATTGGGCTAGCCTTGAGGGTGTTAGGTGGTAGCTCATTGTTGTTTTGATTTGTATTTCTCTTATGGCTAATGATCGGGAGCATTTTCTCATATATATATTGACTTCTTTGATTTCTGCCTCTGTGAAACTTCTGTTTAATTCCTTTGCCCATCTCCTCAGTGGGCAGTTAGTTTTGCTCGTTTTGGAAGCTATCAGGGTATTGTAGATATTGGTAATAAGACCTTTATCTGATTTTTCATTGCCAAAGATGTTTTCCCAGTCTGTCTGCTCTCTTATTACTCTCTCAGTGAATTCTTTTGATGTGCACAGATGTTTTATCTTTAGTATATCCCATTTGTGTATTTGAGCCTCCTCTGTGTTTGTGTCTTTCCCTATTTCTGTTAGCCTATGTAGTCCTTGTGCCAGTGTTCTCAGATTGTTCCAAATTCCCTCATTGATGGCCCTAATAGTTTGAGGTTTTACTTCAAGGTCTGTAATCCACCTTGAATTTGTTCTAGTGCATGGAGTGAGGTAAGGGTCTTGCTTCATTTTTCTACAGGTAGATATCCATTTTTTCCAGCACCACTTCTTGAAAAGGGCATCTGTTTCCCATTTGATACTTTTGGGGCCTTTATCAAATATAAATTGTCTGTATGCTTGTGTTTTTATTTCTGGATTTTCAGTTCTTTTCCATTGGTCTGAGTATCTGTCATTATGCCAAAACCATGCTGTTTTGACCACATATATAGTATGTGCGAAAGTCAGGTAGGGCAAGCCCTCCCACGATGTCCTAGGAGTTCTCTACTAATCCTGGGCTTCTTCTCTCTCCATATGAAGTTAGAAATCAATTTTTCCATTTCTTTGAAGAAGGAGGATGGTACTTGTATTGGTATTGCATTAAACTTATATAGTGCCTTGGGTAGGACTGTCATCTTGACTACATTGAGTCTTCCGATCCACGAGCATGGGATATTTTTCCATTTCTTGAAGTCATTCTTGGTTTCTTGTAATAGTGTTCTGTAATTTTCCTCATATAGATCTTCTGTTCTTTTTGTCAGGTATATCCCTAGATATTTCAGTCTATGCTTGGCTATTGTGAAGGGTACCTCTTTTTTTATTTCCTCTTCTGTGGTCTTATCTGATGTGTACAGCAGACCAATTGACTTCTGATTGTTGATCTTGTATCCTGCCACTCTGCCATACTCCTCTATTGTTTCCAGTAATCCCTTTGTGGAGCTTTTGGAGTTTTCCATATATATAATAATATCATCTGCAAATAATGATAATTTCACCTCTTCCTTTCCCAGTCATATACCTTCCATGTCTTTTCTTTGTCTTATGCGGTTAGCTAAAACCTCCAGTACGATATGGAACAATAAAGGGGACAATGGACATCCTTGTCTGATCCCATTTTTCAGTGGGATTGTATTTGTCTTTTCTCCACTGACAATCACATTGGCTGTTGGTTTTTCATATATAGCTTGTATTGTCTTGAGGAATTTTCCTTCTATTCTCATCTTCTTGAGTGTCTTAAACATGAATTGGTGTTGAATATTGTCAAATGCTTTTTTGGCATCTATGGATATAACCATATTATTCTTATATTTTTCCTGTCAATATGGTGAATGATACTAATTGTCTTTCGTATGTTGAACCACCCCTGCATTCCAGGTACAAACTCCACTTGGTCAGGGTGAATTATTTGTTTTATATACTTTTGTATTCTGTTGGCCAGTATTTTATTAAGGATTTTTGCATCAATATTCATAAGGGATATTGGTCTATAATTCTCAATTCTTGTGGGATCCTTGCCTGGTTTGGGTATCAGTGTTATACTGGCTTCATAGAAGGAGTTTGGGAGTTTGCCATCTTTTTCTATCCCTTGGAAGAGTTTGTGAAGGGTTGGTGTCAGTTCTTCCCTGAATACTTGGTAGAATTTTCCTGTGCAGCCCTCTGGTCCAAGTGATTTCTTTATTGGTAGTCCCTTGATAACCTTGTCTATTTCTTCTATTGTTATGGGTCTGTCTGTTAAGATTTTTGACATCCATTGGAGACAATCTAGGAAGAGATTGCTTTTCCAAGAATTTGTCCATGTCTTCCAAGTTGTTGAGTTCATTGGAGTAAAGATCTTTGTAGTACTTAGTGACTATTCTTTTGATTTCATTAGGATCAGTTGTGGTATCCCCTCTTTCATCCCTTATTCTTGCTATTGCAATTTTCTCTCTCCTTTCTTTGGTTAAGTCTGCCAATGGTTTATCAATTTTGTTAATTCTTTCAAAGAACCAACTTTTAGCAGCATTAATTTTTTCCATTGTTTTCTTATTTTCCCTCTCCTGAATTTCAGCCCTGATTTTTATTATTTCTTTTCTTTTGCTATTAGTGGGATTATCCTGCTGACTCTGTTCTAGTTGTTGTAAATTCTGTGTCAATGTATCAGTTATGAGACGATCTTCCTTTTCAGGTGTGCCTGTATTGCAATGAAACTTCCTCTTAAGACTGCCTTTGCTGTGTCCCATAAGTTTTGGTATGTAGTGCTTCCCTTCTGATTGGTTTCTAGAAATTTTTTAATTTCCTCTCTGATTTGGGCCAGCACACATTCCTTTTGCAATAAAGAATTATTCATTCTCCAACTGTTTTCTCTAGTTCTCCTTACCTTCCTTTTGTTGATTTCCAACCTTATGGCAGAGTGATCTGACAGTGAGTTCTGTATGATATCAATATGGTTAAATTTATGTAGATTCTTCTTATGTCCCAGTAAGTGGTCTATCTTTGAAAAACTTCCATGTGGAGCTGAGAAGAATGTGAAATGCTTTTCCTTTGGATGAAAGACCCTGTAGATATATACCAAGTCAAGCTGTCTAATTGTAGTATTTAGATCTCTCACCTCCTTGTTGAGTTTCTTTCCCTGTGATCTGTCCTTCTCAGAGAGTGGTGTGTTGAAGTCATCCACTATAATTGTTGAGGCTGTAATTTCTTTTTTCATCGTATGAAGTGTCTGGTTTACATATTCTGCAGGTCTCTCATTTGGGGAATATATATTTAAGATGCTTATTGGATCATTGTCTACCCTTCCCTTAAGCATTATATAGTGTCCTTCTTTGTCTCTTATTAC
>PVJH01015086.1:0-54896 GCA_004026705.1 Nesogale talazaci
GAAGTTCCTCTTCTTTGCTATTGCTCTGCTTTTCCTAACATGATACCCTTTTCTGGTGATTGGGCTCACCTGATAACTTGCCCAATGTATGTGAGACAACGTCTCACCATCCGGGGTTCACAGGACTATGCTGGCAGTGTTTTTGTTTTTTTAAGAGAGATCAGTTAGTCCTTTGAGCAGTCCATGTGATTCTTCTTCAGCACCATTATTCAAAGGAACCAAATTCTTCTTTATCGTACATATCAACCACATCCCAACCCAGTTCAACTGACGTGCACAAATCTAGTGCTAGCCCCTAGATCCCTCTTCAGACAGACAGTCAAATGCAATGATGCAGAAAGTAGGAAAATGGTAATGGTGTGGATTCAAGGTTGTTGGCAACATGGCAGGGAGCAGATAGCACACAAGGTGACTGGAAAGCAGGCAGGTTAAGGAAGAGGAAGAGGAAAGGGGCCCTTGTCTCTTCCAGTGTCCTTCTTAAGACAAAGCCATGTCCCCCAAAACATAACATCGACTGCAACCTGACTGACAGGTTGGACTCCACCCCTAGCCAGGAGTGTCTAGTTGACATAAAATAAATGAACTACTACAGACCACAACTTATCAATTTAATATTCTTACATAACACTTTAACCATACATAATCCTTAGGTAAACGCAGTAATAAAATCATGTCTGTGCCTGACAGGATAAAAATAACACACATACAACTGAAAATGGCCAATTCCATTTAAACATTATATTATCTAAGTGAACAAAGCCAAATTATTCTATGCTTAACAATTGACATTGAGTGAGCATCTACACATTAAATCTCATTTTTTAAAATCATTTTACTGGGAGCTCATACAACTCTTTTCACAATCCATACATCTATCCATTGTATGTAAAACACATTTGTACATTTGTTGCTATCACCATTCTCGAAACATTTTCTTTCTATTTACACCTTCGTATTAGCTTCTCATTTTCCCTCTCCCTCCCACTGTCCCTCCCTTATGAACCCTTGATAACTTATAAATTATTATTTTGTTACATCATACACTGTCTGAGGTCTCCCTTCACCTATTTCCATATCCCAGGTAGGAGGTGATATGTAGATCATTATAATTGGTTCCCCTTTCTATTCCACCATCCCTCCATTCTCCCAATATTGCCAATCTCACCACTGGTCCTAAAAGCATCATCTGTCCTGGATTCTCCATGTTTCTGGTTCCTATCTACACCATTATACATCCCCTGGTCTAATCAGTTTTTTTTTTTTGGGGGGGGGCATCACTGCTCTCTAGTGGTGGGAGTAGGAGGCCCAGCCCCACTGCTGGCATTGATTCTCCATCCCAGTGGGCCGCAGTCCTGTGCGCAACCACTATGCCACCGGGGCTCAGCCCGTCTAATCAGTTTTGTAATGTGGAACTGGGATCATGATAGAAATCTCATTTCTATCAAACCAGTGCTCTGAGCAGACAAACTTGATCTTTGATGTGAAGAATGTCCATTCCAGTTGGAACCTTGTGAGTCTGCTTCCATAAACAATGTCGAACAGGAACAGGCCATCCTCTCTCAAGTTAACAGCAATAGACACCAGTTCATTAGCCCCCAAATCTTATCTTCATTTCATCAGGTTCCGATGAATTCAATTCCGCTTGCTGCCACACTTAGCCTCACTAGAGTGCCCATTGACTGCCTCATCTCTCCACTCGAGGCCCCTTCACAAAGTCTCAACCACCCTCTCCCCCATAGACTGGATCATGCCCTCAAGCTCAGCTTCCACACACTCTTTAAACTTAAGACCAGCCAGTCTGCTCCTTCTCTCTGTTCGTCTCGTTCCATGGGTGTCAGCCTGTCCCCTCAACTTGTTCTCTCCATTGCTGCACTGCTCTCACTTCTACTCAACAAGTGGATCCCAGAGGGCCCCCAGGAAGCACTTCAGGCTACCCACAGTCTCCCTCCAATGTTCAGACCTAGAGAAGAGCGTTCTTTCAAGGTTCCAAGGTTTTCCAGCTTTAGGCACAAAACTCTAGCTCAAAATTCAAAAATCCAAAGTAGCTTTTTTTTTTTTCATTTTTATTTTCCTTCAGTCAGCCAGCAGCACTCATGACAAGCCTTTTCAATTGCCAGTGAACTGAGGACTCCAGGCACTGGATGGGCTCACCCTGTGGTGTTTTTGTTGCGGATTCCTCTGACACAGTAGCACTCACTGTGTAGCAGCACCAGTCTCATAGCTGACGTCTTACAAACTCTCTCTAATAATACTTCCAATCATCATTTCTGTTACAACTTACATAAATGACAGTAGAGAGACGAAATCTCTGTAATGCTAGGACAGCCAGGTCCTATACACAATTCTTTAAAAAGTCAGTCAATCCTTTCCTCTCCTAACTATCCTATTTGTATGAAATATGGCCTTGAGTCTCAGGCAGGATCCAGCCAGGAACAGGCCATTTTGGCTTTTACTTCAGAAAAGTTCAAGAGGTATTTTTGGCCCTTGACCTGCCATTTAACGTCCACTACATTCATCTGTGCCATTTCAAGCGTAATGAATAACCGAAGCATGTTCCTAAGAAACAAAAGTTTCACTGCCAAGATCACAACAGAGTCAATTGCATGGCTGTATCTGACCTCTGCCTATACAAGGAAGAAATACTGCTGTACCACAGCAGACAAGCCTCCGCTCTCCATCATCATGATATATGTCTTTAGCCCCTTATTCCTGGTACCATAGTGTGTTAGGCTTCGCTGACTAGAGAAACAAATCCAGTGACATTTTTGCATGTATAAGGGAAAGCTTTATATCAAGAAGTAATTACTTATGGAGAGAAGTTGCAGTTCTCCCTGGTGAGGGCAAAGAGATGGGAGAAAAATGAGGGAGAGAAGCCAGAAGATGCCAGACAGCCAGAGCCTACCTGCAGCCAGTATCTAACCCCATTTGCTAGCATTGCTAGAAAGTGAAAGCAGTTACTTCGATTTATTTAGAATTTACTTGAACACTCAGCGAAAAATCTTGATTCCTTCTGAAGAGTTTAAATTGATGCCTTCACGGCCTAAACATAAGTGAATTCAGTCATAATGACTAGAACATTGTGAAGGAAAGCACCGAGCAAATGCGAGCGTTTGATACAGCCAGTTGACAAGTGAACGCATCCAGCAAACATTCCCAGTGTATTTTCCCACAAAAAATTGTTATACTAGTGGCTTTGAAGATGTGTTTGTCTATTATGAAAGCATGTGTCTCAAATCATAAATGGGCTTCTTACAAATAAGGAAATATTCAATAGTGTCACAGGAAAAGCTTTTAAACAAGGGTAACTGAAACAAGACAGTCTCAGGAAATGTAGATGTCCGGTCCATATCACCTGACTGCTCTGTCTGGTTGAGTGCTATTCATTATTCAGCATGGGTAAGTAGAGTGGTTCATACATTACTAACTGAATACGAAATTCAGTCTACTCCTGGAAGCATTGAAAAGAACACATTCCAAAGTGGAAAAGCAAACCCAGGTCTTTCATTACACAGAGATGTAGACATCAGATCATCATAATTTAGTGTTAAGATACTAAAATCATAGTTTTTTTCAGATTTCTTGTTCTTTCAATTACTTTGTGATTCTTATTAATTTCCACAGGACTCCTCTGATCTATGGGCAGTATGCAGCCTGCAAGATATGTACATTTCATTATGTTTCTCTGTAAAGGGGACTTCTCATTGTTTTTATAAACTATCTGACATATTGTAGTTTATGATGGGAGAATTGGTCACATTTGGATATAATTTCAATTAAAAGTCTAATTGATAAAACAGGATTTTTTTAGGGTAAAATTTTTTATAGGGTAAAAAAGAGAATAACTATACCCTGCGATATGAGGATGATGGCCACGTCTTGTTCCTTTTGAAGTCTTGTCTGTTTTAGTACACAGCCACCTTCAGAAGATACTCATATTTCTTAATAATGTTTTCCATTCAAAATGTTTACAGATGGGTAATATTTTCCCTAGACTAAGCTAAATTAATTATTTAATTGCCATTCCATGCATGGGTGTGCATGTGTGCGTGCACACACACACAAAGAGTCTCTAGTAGTAAACATTTCATTCTTTGTTTCTAATAGGATGATGGCATAGCTCCCACAAATTATCAGAATATATTGTCTATAATTCTAAGTGTGTGTAAGATTAATCTCAAAGATTTCATTTCCCTCCTGGTACAGTGGTACTGTCTCATTTCCATTTTCTATGTTAGTAAATCCCACATTCAAAAAGAACTCACTGCCATTGGGTTGATTCCAGTGCCTAGTGAGTTGCCCCTGTGGATTTCTGAGGTGGGAAATCTTTCCAGGAGAAGGAAGCCTCCTCCCCCTTCCCATATTTACATAGACGTCATGGTGCTCTCCTTTCTGTATGTATCCTTCCCACAATCAGCAACGTCCAGGGCCACGAAGTCAATTCCAAATGGGTTTCTGATGCTATACACTCTTATGGGAGGAGAGAGCCGCATTTGGGGCCTGTGGACTAGCTGGCGGATTTGAACTGCAGAAGTTTTCATGCAACACTTAGATGACAGTGCCATGTGATTATCGGTCAGAAATTAGTAGTCTATGATAGCATTAGTTTTGACATAAATCCTCTAGGTAGAAATATAAATATTGTTTTATAATTTTGAACATCAGCCTTATGTTCACATACTTCTTCATTTAGAAATTTTGATTTAAAAAAATCATTTTATTCGTGGGTCATACAACTCCTATCACATCCATCCATCCATCCATTCTGTTACGCACATTTGTACACATGTTGCCATCATCATTTTCAAAGCATTTTAATTCTGCTTGAGCCCTTGCTATTGACTTCTCATTTTCCTCACTCTCCCTCCCTCCCTCATGAACCCTTGATAATTTATAAGTTATTATTATTTTCATATCTTGCACTTTTCGATGTCTCCCTTTATCCCTTTGTCTGTTGTCCATCCCCCTGGGAGGGGGTTACAGATAGGTCATTGTGATCCCTCCACCTTCCCCTTCCCATCCTGGTATGGCTTCTCTCAATATCGGTCGCAAGGAGTTTATCTGTCCGTATTCTCTGTGTTTCCAGCTCTTATCTGTACGCATATACATGCTCTTTTCTAGTCTGATTTGTAAGCTAGAATTAGGACCGTGTTAGCGGGATGGGGAGAGGAGCACTAAAGAACCAGAGGAAAGCTGTACGTTTCATCGGTGTTGTACGGCACCCTGACTGGCCCATTTTCTCTCCACAGCTCCTCTGTAAGGGGATGTCTGAATGATTATAGATTGGCTTTAGGCCTCCACTCCCCACTCCCCCAATTATTCAGATTAAGATTTTTTGCTCTAGTCTTTGGGGCCTGATACCTGATCCTATTGACACCTCATTGATTACACAGGCTGGTGTGCTTCTTGCATGTGGATTTTGTTGTTTCTCTGTTAGATAGCCACTTGTTTATTTTCAAGCCTCTAAGATCCTAGACACTATATATTTTGATAGGCAGGCACCATCAGCTTTCTTTACCACATTTAGTTTTGCAGCTGCTCTTTCTTCAGTGATCATGTCAGGAGGGTGAGCATCTCAGAGTACCAGATTATTGAAACAAAATGTTGTGTTGAGAGAGGACTTGAGTTAGAGGCCAAATGATCATCTGCTTTCTTAATACTAAACCTATAAATATATTGGGCATAGATCTATTTCCCCATCATATATAAATATATTTACATATATGCCTATATTTAGCTCTCCATAAATGCCCTTCACCTCCTAGTTCTTTCCTCTATTTCCTTTTACTTTCTTCTGGTCCCACTATCACTTTCAACCTTCATTTGAGCTTCAGTAATTCCTTTCTGTTACATTGCCTTTGATCAAGCCCTACCAGGTCTCCTATACCTTCCTTGCCATCGATTTTCCATCACTTGTTTTCCCCTTATCCCTAAGTTTGTTAATATCCTTTCTTTCTCCCTTTCCCATGTTCCCCTGGAACTGTTGTCCTATGGTGCTCTCTTCCCACCTGTTTATTCTGCCTATCCAATCCACATAGGCATGCAGAGACAACAATATGCACAAACCAAGATGGAGGAAAACAAAACAACAATAGAAAATAAAATAATAACCACCACCACAACAAAAAGGCAATGACAAAAAAGAGAAAAGTCAATAAATAGTTCAAGGTCTACTTGTTTTCTTTATAACTGTTTTCCAGTTTGATGGGGCACCATGCCCTGTACCTTCAGTCTACGTTTGGTGTTCCCTGGGGTCTCATTGCTCTGCTCATCTGGCTGCTCTGTTGCACACACTCAGCGTCGTTCCAGGGTGTGATGGGATCAGGGAGGGCACAATTCCTCCTATGTATCTCCAGTGTTGTCCCCTGTGGTGTTATGAATCAGTGAGCAAAGCCATGTCTCGCGGTAGGGCCAGCCCTATGGTCCTCTTTGTGCAATGGCTACTCTGAGCAGAGGGTGCTGGGCAAGGAGGTGCTTCCCTCTTTTTCTCTTCCCCCTCATTGGCTCCCATGTGCTCTGATGAGACACCTCCCTCTCTCTGAGCTGTAGCTTCACTGTTGTCCTCTGAAATGTATTCTTCTGGGAGAGGAGGACTTTCCACCTAGCTGATAATGGGGCCAGCCCCTCAGACCTCTCTATTGGTTCCCTGCTACCTATATATATTTAAAAGTTAGGTGACTAAAATGATGATACTTTTTATACTTAAAATTCTCATTCATATTCCTTCCACAAACATTTCTTAAGCATCTACCTCGTATCTTCAGAAGATGGGTAGATATAGTGACTGCAGTAATGGGCTCAAGCATGGTAAGTATCTATGAGTTTGTTTCTCTGTCTATGCACACTAACAGAGTTGGTTATGCCTTGGGTGCTAATCAAAAAGTCAGCAGCTTGAATCTACCAGAAGAAAGGTGAAGCTGTGTGTAAAGATTGATCGCCTCGGAAAACCAACACAAGAGTTGCCCTCTGCCCTAGAGGCTTGCTATGAGACAAAATGGACTGGCAGTAGCTTCCAGTAGCTTTTTGTCATTGTTATAGTTGAACGTATATTTCCTAATTGAATCCTCCCACCGCCTCTCCCACACCCATGCATTCTGTGTGCTTATCCATGCACACCAAACCCAGAGCCCATTTTAACTCATAAACTCTCTGTGTAGGTGTAGATTTCTGAGGCTGTAACTGTTTATAGAGCAGATAGCCTCAACTTTCTTCCTGGGAGCGACTGATCGGTTTGAAGTGCTTACCTTCACCGTCTAACACCAACCCGGCAACATCACGGGGGTTCCACATAGATTTCTGGTAGTGCTGAACTGTGTGCATAACTGTATTTACCTCTGTTCCCTTTAACTTTAATGCTTCTCCCAGTTCCCCTGCTCCGATCACTTTTGCCGAATCCCCTCTTCTTGTGTATCGCCTCTTCTTCATCTTCACATCACCTCCATGCACTTAGAGTGTGGAGTGCATTTGCACACATGATTTGTTGGCAAAGAGGTGGCAGTTTGGGTCCATAGCTGATGACTTGAACTTCTAGGCAATGCATGAAAACTCGGTCACTTGTTCTTGTCTATGAGTTCATTCTTCTCTATTTATGAGGTGACCAAGAACCCATTGTCCTGTCAGTAACACACTACAACAATACCTCCTACAGCAAATAAAATATTTTCTCTTGGGGTTATCATTTCACAATTTTAAAAGGCAGATGGCAACCCACTGCTGCATGCTTCTCCTTTCCATTTCAGTGGTAAGGGCTTATTTCCTACCTACTATGGCAACGACAGCGACCTGGTGGCACAGAGGTGAAAGAGCACCCTTGCTGATCGGTCATGCCGACCCTCCAGTCAGCCTGAGGAAGAAAGAGGAGGCGGTGGCTTCCCTTGGGATATGCTGTTGGTGATCGTGCGACCTTGGAAATCTGAGGTTTGAGGAGTTCTGCAGTGGGTTTGGGGTTAGGTTCCTGTGAGGAACTTCCCGCCGTGGTGTCTATTCTGACTCAGAGGGGCCCTATAAGACAGGAATTGCCACACGGGGTTTCCATGGTTTTGTTCCTTGGGGGAACAGAGCGCACGTCATTTACCTGTGGAGCTGCTGACTATGAGTCGGAAAGGTTGGTCTTTGAACTCACCACCTGCTCCGGCTTTCGTTTATATTTACATTCTAGTTTCTTTGTACTTAACAGGTACATTTTTCTTGGTCAGTGAGTATGATAGTAAGCTTCATTAACCTTAGGACTAAATACTTGCAAATATTCGAAGAGAGATCATGATGTTCACATGTTTGGCCACCAGATGGCATGGGCTTTCACCTTTTCAAAGAGAAGATGTTCCCATGCAAAAGATAGAGACAACTTAAAATAATGGGAGGGAGCTAGAGTCTCGTGAAACGCTTTATCCAGCGAGAATAAGCAGGGAATTGGGGGCCACAAACAATAGCATCACTGTAATTTTTATTCTATTTTTGCAATTGATTAAAATGATACTGTGGTGATCATGTATTCGTTGTGCCAATTTTATAATTGGGATGTAGGGGTGGAGTCTAGCCTGTTAATCTGGAGGTAGCTATTGAATAGCCAATGAGGCCTCCATGTGGGCATGGCTTTCTCCTGAGACTTCTGGGAAATCTTGCGTTATTTCCCTCGTGGAGAAGAGAGGCCATCTCCCCAGTTGTTGGGACTTAGTCTCCAAGATGATGAACTATACAAGACAAATGGTAGCATCTGATGAGCTAGAGGAGCTGCAAGAGAAGCCACACAGTCTTACCCTGATGGAACCAGACCTCTGAAGCTGGAGAAGCCAGGTGGAGAGCCCTGCCGGCACTCAGTTCCTTCTTCCACCACTGGATGTTGTTGATGGACCCTGAGCCCTAGAAGCGAGGAGTCATGGGGAGACCCCTGCCAGTGCCCAGACTCTGAACCCACTGACCTGTGACATCCTCAGTCAGAAGGAGACCTTATAGACTGATATCCGACTTATAACGTTGATCTGGACTGCGTTGCGATGCTTTCTCAATGTTCCATTCCTTTTGTATATAAACCTTATGCTTATATACGCTTATATTGTGTCTATGAACTTGTTTTTCTAGTCTACCCGGACTAACATAGATACATAGGTAGATTCTTTGAAGACTCATCCCTTTGGATAAGCTTCTTAAAACCATACACTATGTTTTCCCACCATTCTACACACACTTCTTCTTTTAGTGTTCTTTGAACATTGAAGAAATTGCATTTTCTCATTCCATAGAATAGACTGTTTTCCACCGAGAGAGACACAACTCACACCTCCCATTACCCAGACTCTTCTTAGATCAGTTTCTCAGAGGGGACGAGAGAGCCTCTCAGCAAGGTGAGCAGTTCCAGCTGCCCGGCCACTCCATGGGAGGCAGGCAAGGCTGTCTGATTCTGTAATGATTCACAATCTTTAAATCCCTAAAAGGCGATGTAGTGGAGTGACATTACACCTATTTCGTTGCTTCAAGTGAGAATCCAATCAGTGGTAGTGAAATTGATAAGGGCTTCAGGTGATTATCGCTACCCCCTTTACCCTCCGATTGTCCACCCCATGCTTCCTGCTATGTACTATCCCTCATGCTCGATGGTTGCTGTGCATTACCGAGTGGACTGATTCTTAGTGACCCTATGTTGGACGTCTGAGACTAACCCTCTACAAGAACAGACAGCCTCATCTGTCTCCCTCGAAAGAACTGTGAGATTAACCTGCTGCCTTGTAGCCAGCACCTAGTGCCTAATCCACAGTACCGCCAGAAGAGGAACTCACAAATGGAATGACTTAATTAATTGACATCTAGGGAGACTGAGAAAATCATTAAGTCAACATAAAAAAAATTTGTAATAATGTAAATAATGTAAATTTCCATCTCACCCAAGGTATTCTCTGTCTTTATTTCTCGTTCTATTTGTTTTATATTCTGATCTCTTAAGTTTCAAAACTTTCTGGATTACATGGAGTGGAGCTAAGCATATGAAAGGAGTCCTGGTAGTGTAGTGGGCTACTTTTAGGTCGTTAACTACAGGATCAGCAGTTCAAAAGCACCAACCCTTCCTCAGGAGAAGGTCAGGCCTGCTACTCCCGTGAAGGGGACAGGCTCAGGAACCCACGGGGAAGTTCTGCCCTGTCCTCTTGGATGTTGTCAGTCGGACTCTCTATGAGGCCAGTGAGGTTGGTTGGGGGCAGCATATTCAGCATATCTGTAGAATTAAGCTTTGGTAGCCAATGTTGCTCTACATGAAACTATCATTTTTTTTCATATAATTTGTGGATATACATTTTTCCTCCCTTCTCACTTGCTCACCAAAAGATTAACCACTCAACCCCATGCATCCCTCTGAAGGAGGATCTACGTGGCAGTTTAACAAGACTGAAGTTTGGGACCCACAACGGGACTGCTCCTGCTCTCCCTGACATGGTGTCGGTGCTGGTGAGTCAGGGTTGACTTGACAACAATAGGTGTTCTTTTAAAAAAAAATCATCAATACACTCACAGAATGCAATTTGCTTTTATTTTCAGCTAATTGAGCTGGAAATGGCTTCTGATCATCTGGACCAGGGATGCAAATCACCCCTTATCATCGAATGCAGGAATGATGGGAGCAGAATACCTTGTATGAGGGGTTTAATTTTGGGCTTTTTTTTCTCTGAAGATCAAGTATTTCAAACGTGGTCATAGAGGCTCTTTTAATGTCTATATAAAGCAAAACCCAAAAGGTCAGCCAATGAGAAGAGCGAGTTTCCTTCCTCATTCCCCCATGGATCTTTGCCCTTTTGTACTATAAATCGCACAGGCTGGCATTTAAACGCACGGTGTCAAAGGCAAAGCACTTGTATTCAACCTGTGCAGAAAGGCAGCTGGCAAGGGGCTGGAAGGGAAAAATACTGCCCTGACACTTTCAATGCCAAGCTGCCAATTGTACATCCCCAGTTTCTCATCTCATAGCATTTGCCCCATGGACAAAGGCGAAGTAGCCAAAGGACCGCTCTCCTTCCAACAGAGCAACAGCTTTATTCCACCTCTGAGACCAATAACCCCTCCCCATCGCCTTTGTTAAGCAAAGGCGCCAAGGCTGGTGATCTGAACAATTTCAGCCCTTAAATCATGGTTGGAACTGTGGCTATTTTTGCCCAGGGCTCATTTTACCTTTTGCTCATTTGACTCTCATAAGTAAAATTCCTCAACCAGGACGGGGGAGGTGGAGCACACACACGGAAGCAGGCTATAGAAACTAATAAGGACATGTTGCGGTAATTTCAACCACAGGCAGATTGTCCTAATGGGCAGGGTGAGTGTGACAGTTATTTCCCCAGCTCACAAAGACAAGCCAGCTGGCAAGGAAGGCTGGATGTTCCCATTGTTGTCCTCCAGCTACTCGGTAGAAAAGAGGTGGAAAAATCAGCTTGTGGGCACATCATCCAACAAATCTTCCACTGGTCACTTGTTTGTCTAGTTATACAGCTGACAGGCAAGTCCTTCAGTCCTTCAAGTCCTTCAATCGAGGAGCTGCAAAATCCAATCATTCTAAAGTTCAGATTTAGGAAGAGAAAGGAAAGATTGCCCATATTTTGAACCGTTTTCCTTGCTCAAATGTTAGGGAAGGATTGATACATTTGAAATCTGGTGTGGTGAAGAATCTTGGAAGGACTTGAGACTGCCAGAAAATAAACAAATCTGTCTTGGATTACATGCCATTGGAATGTTCCTTTTGAAAGTGTAAATCAAAAGTCCTAGGCTGAAAAGATAGAGGCTGGTACTGAACATGTCTCAGTCTCTGGGGAAGCAAAATTTAATGAATTGTCCAGATGAGGACTTACTGTTTATACATGGTCACTTTTTAAAAAGGGAGAAAGACATACTGATGAATAAATATCCTCCCTGCACTTACTCATTAGAAACACCACTGACAAAACTGGGAAAAGAGTTTATCCTGACCTCGAGCGATCCTGACACAAACTCTTGATGAAACTCACTGCCATCAAATTGATTCTGACTCATGGCAACCGCATAGGACAGTTAGATTGTCCTGCAGGTTTCTGAGAAAACTTAAGCCCTACTACCTCACTATACAGTCTATGGGAACTCATAAGTGTAAAAATAAATGATTATGTGATTCTGTTTGCTTATCTGTGAAATGTAAGCATTTCATTATCAGTTTACTTTCAGGAAAACATTGTGAGGAATAATGAATATTGGGGTGAATGGTCAGATTTCATTCAAAGGAGGCAAAGTGATTAGAACATAGTAAAATCCAAACTAATTCTATCCCTTTGAAGTCATCATGATACTGTATAGGGTTTCCCAGGATTTGTAAATATTTGTTTGTTTGTTTTCTGTTTTTGTATTTTGGTCATCACTGCCCTCTGGTGGTGGGGAGTAGGAGGCCCAGCCTTTGCTCCTATTGAGCTGCTGCTGGAATTGACCCTTCATCACAGTGGACCACAGTCCCACGCACAACCACTATGACACTGGGGCTAAGCCCCCAGGATTTGTAAATATTTACTGGAGCAAATAGTCTCCCTTTTCACCCAAGGAGTGGCCCCTGGGTTTGAACCTCCACCTTTTCAGTTAGCAGCCCAAAGTTTGCCAGAGAATGCTTCCTGTAGAACATCATAAGTGGGCAGGGGTGTTGTTTCTTTTTTCCTTTTATGCCTTAAATAAACAGGATCCTAATTATCTCAAGTTACTTCATTTCTATCATCATCACTTTGGAGTACAAATCATTTGTAATGATCCATTGTTTTGTGAAAATCCAACATGTCTGGAAAGGCTAGGAAAGAATTATCCTTCTTGCTTGTATAACCACAAAGGGTGACCGCTCCAATACCAGCACTTGGTCAAGTCTGTTTCCTGGATCTACTGTTGTCCTGGAAGGATCCCAAAACTTTCATAACAGCAAAATTGTCTATTATTCTCTCAAAACAATTAACACAAAAACTTTTGAATTCAGTGAAGGTCAGAGGATTAATAGGCTTTATCTACAATGTGTTTGAAAAACTAATTAAGAATCTGCATACAGCAGAGGAGACTGGGAATACAATATTTCTTTCTTTTTTTTAACATAGCCACAGCAAACAAAAGTGAAGGAAAAAAAAGGTAAAGCAGAGGTGGAAGCTTTGAAAATCCTTTATAAAGAGAAACATTTTGCAACTCATTTCTTTTGACAGAATATATTTTCATTATGTATACAATGAGCTTGTATTCAGCATCTATTTTATGAGAAGCACCAATATTTATGGGGTATCTGGATGGCATGAATCATTATTCACTGAGCTACTAATCGAAAGTTTGGCAGTTCAAACCCACTTACAAACCTTGGAAGACAAATTTGGCACCTGCTTCTCAAAGGTCCTAGTTTAGGAAACAGTTATATTCTGCATTCATTGGGTTGCCACGAGTCTAAGTCAACTAAAACACCGCGGACAACATCCCCGTGGAAGGGGTTCATCTTTTCTACTTCTTATAGGATAGCGTGAAGGTACCTAAGAAGAAATAGCTTGTGCTCTACTTTACAATGCTCAGCCATGGAGGCTCCTGTGGAGTATGGTCTCCTCTGACACACATATAAGTATGCATCCATGAGTCGGGGCTGCCTACATTGCAAATGGTTCCCTTTGGTTTTGGGTATTCTAGGTGCTAAAGACACAATGGCTAAGTGATTCAACCCGGTACTGTGACGCAGTGGAAGAAAGACCTGAAACATATCTCTTGTGCAATTGGCCTCTTGTAAAACTCTACAGGGCCACTCTACCCTCCAATTGGGAAATGAACTCAAAGATATGTATCAGAATGAACAACAAGGGGCTAAGAACTCAGTGGTGACTAGAACCTGTATAACCTCACCTATTTCTCTTTGCTAAGGACAGATGTCTAGCTAAATTCCCTCATACAGAAATCAGTATATTTTCTCTACTTCCTTGTTAATAAATTAGGAAATTCAGGATTTCTGTAAAATTATTTAATAATCAAGGCTTAAGTGTGCTTTTAACATCATCATGAAAATTCTTAGGTGCCACTCTGTTGGCTGTGACTTCTCTGGAGCCTACACCCAGCACCATGAAACACTACCAGGCCCTGCTCCAGCCTCACAAGAGCCATATTTGAGCCCATTGTTGGAAGTCCTATATTAGTCCATCTTGTCTTTTTCTTTGACTCACTACTTTACCAAGGTCTCTTCTCTCTTGATAACATGCCCTAAGTACCTGAAATGATATCTTGCCTTCCCTCACTTCTAAGGAGCATGTTGGATGTGCTTCTTCCAAGGCAGATTGATTTTGTGGCAGTTACATAATCTCCTGTCAACTTGAAAAGGGTGGAGTCTAACCTGCCAATCAGGTCCTAGCTATGTGGGCATGACCTTCTCCTGAGGAGTCTGCGAACCCCTGTCTTCCTTTGTGGTGGAAGCACACACAGACTCTCTGCTTTGTATTCCTGTTGACAAGCCACATGGAGACACACTGATAGAGCCAGATCCCTGGACCTGGAGGAGCCATATGGAAATCCATGCCAATGCTATGAAGCTTCCACTGCCCATGGATCCATATGTCTTTCCACCCACTGGCCTGAGATCTTCCTGCAACCTGTGTCATTGCATGTGTTGCAATGAGTCTGAAGAGTATTTTATAGAATGGTATTGGCCATATGAGCTAATATCAGACTTATGGATTTATGTTCTGGACTGGGCTATAGTGTTTTAATATATACTTACTCTTTGGTATATAAAGTTCTCTCACATGCACATGAGTGTCAATGAATTTGTTTCTCTAGTCAACCCAAACTAACATAGATTTGTTCTAGCAGTGCATAGTATTTCCCATTTACTTTGTTAGTATCATAATTAAAGTGCACTGTAGTTTCTCTGGTCTAGTCTCTTGTCTTCCTTATACACTGTCCAGCTTTTACATGGATATGAGGTGAGTGAAAATACCATTAAGGTGCACCATCATCCTCAAAGTGATTTCCTTGATCTTCAGTAGTTCAAGAAGTCCTATACAAAAGCTTTGTCTAATGCAGTAAGTCACTTGACTGCTTAACTGTTGTTTCAATGTGTAATGATTATGGATGGAAACAAAATAACGTCCTTGACAACTTTCAGCATCATTCAATGCTTTACCCATAGAATCTTTCTACAGTACCACCCAAAGCTTGAGATTTTTGTCTTCCTTCTCTCAGCTTGAAGTATGCTAAACGTGTTCATTTTTTGTGGCTATCTAAGTCCTAGTCTTGGCACATTTCATTAGAGTCTGCTACGTTGTCTTCTCTAGCTGTTCAGTGAAATTTTGTATTAACTTCTTTTACTTCATCATTTCTTCCATTTTCTTTAGCTACACTAATTTTGAAGGAAAGTTTCATGTTTTAAAGTCTCTTCTGATATCTGCTTTGGTCTTTTCTTTCTTTCCTGTTTTTCATGAACTTTTGTCTGTTTCAGTAATGACGTTCTTGTGGTTGCCCAACAAACCAATAATACATCAAATCCATCCTTGGAATATTCTCTAAATTCAGCTGGGACATATTCAAGATCATGTTTGGGCACTTTTCTTCAGCTTCAGATTCAACTTGGAGGTGAGCTATTGATAATCTGTTCCACACTTGGTCCCTAGGTTTGGTTTGATTAGTGGTATTAAGTTTCTTCATTGTTTCGTACCATATATGTAGTTGATTTGCCATTTATTGTTGCTTAAAACATTTGTTTGAAATTAGTAAGTCATTGGTCTTTTAAAGTGGTCTCATGTAATTTCCTACTTCATTTCAACCACTAAACCCAGATATTCCAACTACTCTATCAGAATCAGCAGTAGTTATCAGTGCATCTGAATTACATGTTTGCTCAATGTCAAACTGAAGGAGTGCATATAAATCTTCAAATTCTTTCTCATGAGCTTTAGAAGTTGATGTATAAATGTAATAGTTGTACTTTTTTGTAGATATATAGATATTATCCTATCACAGACAGCATTGTACTTCAAGACATATCTTGAAATGGTCTTTTGCTGATAAATATGATACTGTTGCTCTAGAATTTCTCATTCCCTGAATAGTAAATCATATGATTGTCTAACTCAAAATGATCAATATCAGTCCATTTCAGCCCATTTATGCTTAGAATCTCCATCTTTATGCATTTCAGTTCACTTTTGAAAACTTCTAACTTTTCTAGGTTCATACTCTACATCTTTCCTATTTTTATAATGGATATTTCCAAACCTTTTTTTTTTTTTGTAATTTTGAGTCATGTCCCATCAGCAAATGAAGGTCTTAAAAGTATGATCTGTTTATACAAGGGAGTACCTTCCAAAAATTGAGAAAAAGATCTGCTGAGCAAATATTTCATAGGACCCACTTGGTGAGCATCCAGTCACTTGTTTTGCGTCAGTGCATCCAGTTGTGTCACCTGTGAAAGTTCTCTGTGGTCACAATGAATATTCTCATAAAAGCAGTTTTGCTTGAACCTCATTTTTGGCAGTGGCTAATTTATGAGAACAGTGTGCAACTGTGAAATTTTGTTTCCTGCTCTGAAAAAAATGCTGCAGAAACTATTGTGATGTTGAACACAGCTTAAAAGGGCCTCGCTAGAGGAAAAACTCAGGTGTATGATTGGTTCTCTCAGTTCAAAAAAAATGAAATTTTATTGATGACAAACCTCTTCCTGCAATCCATCAATTTCCCAAATAGATGAAAATGTTGACTTGGTGCATTTGGAGTTTATTTCACTAGCCCAGACCATTGATAAAACTTTGTATTCAGGAGTTCTGAAAAGGTTGTCTAGCAGTGTGTGACAAAACAATCCTGATCTGTGGCAAACAGGGGGCTGATTTTGCCACCAGACAATGTACCTGCTCACATGACCACCTCAGTGCACCAGTTTTGGGCAAAAACAAAAAGCAAAATATCGCAGCATGCTTCTCTTTCCCCATGCCCTTGGCCCACTTTCCCTCACTCCCTCTGACTTCTGAAAATGCAGAGGACCATGAAAAGACTGTGATTTGAAGAGGTGAAGAGAAAAGCCATGGGAATGCTGTTAGTCATTCTAAGAGATAAGTTTGAAAAATGTTTCCTAGAATCGAATCACATTTTTTATTTTATTTGAATTTTGGTTTTTGAGGTATCACTGCTCTCTGGTGGTGAGAGTAGGAGACCCTGCCTTGCTGCTGGATTTGAAACTCCAACCCCGTGGGCTGCAGTCCCAAGGACAACCACTATGCCACCAGGGCTCAGCTCACGTTTTTAGCAAATGTGTTCAGTGCAATGGAGAGCACTTTGAAGGTGATACGGTTGTTTTGCAAGAAAAAAATTAAGCATAGTTTGACAAAAATAAATCCATTTTGGAGGGGGCAGAGTAATCCTCTCATAGTCAGCTCTACTTTGAACAGCCAGCTTGTGTCCAGTCATAGGTGGAGTACTTTCCAGACTGAGATGCTAGTCTTGACAATACTGCTCTGTCACTAAGAATTTTCAGTGACTTCTCTCTCTCTCTCTCTCTCTCTCTCTCTCTCTCTCTCTCAGAAGTCCGTGGTCTATTACTTCTTCATAGTCTTTTCTTAATCTTGAAGCTCAAATGAGACCAGTTCATCTTGGATGACCCAGCTGGTATGTGAAGTACAAGGAGCCGTTTCCAGCATCCTGGCAACACACAAGGCATGCAAGACAAATGATATGCATAATAGTTATCTATTTTTCTCTCATTTATTTTCTCTTTAATGATAACATCTCTTTCTATTTTAATTCATAGTGAGGAAACAGAGTTCACAAAATTCTCTTTGGAACCATTTTCTGCTCATTATGCTGTTCTCACTAGCATTCTCTAATAGGCTCGGCTGAGAGTGGAACAGTGCCTGGCCATGTTGAATGTCTCCTTCCCATGAGTCTCTCTAGTCCCAGCTTCCTGAGAACCCAAAGTCACACACACACACACACGCATGCACAGCATGTGTGCCAGACTTTTCACATGACAAACCACCTAGCTTTCAGTCAGGGCCCACAGGGACACTAGGGCATGCTTTCTCTCCCTTGTTCTCCTCTTGCTCTTGCTTGTCTACTTCTTTGTCTCACTTCCCTCTGCTTCTCCAGCCTCTCTTCCCCCGGCTTCCTTGCTCTCCTTCTAGTCTGCAGAAAGCAGGTGGTGCGCCCCAGGAAAGTTTGTTACTTGGTTGACTTTGGGTTCCATCATTCTCTACTTGTTCTCTAGGTTCTAATAACCATTGCAATGGCTACACAGGACTCATATGTAAAGTTTGGGACAAAAGGGCTCATTAAGGAAGTCGACAAGTTGTGAAGATGTTGAGAAATTCTCAGGATAGTTGTGTATTAGGATGTGTCACAAAGTTATTCCAGGGATGCGAATAAATACAGCTACTCCACTGTCTCAATCTGAAGACATCCAGCTAGCATTCAGTAGATCAGCAAAGCTAGGTTCCCCAATTTAGACTCCAGAGGCAAGCCAGTCTCCTGCACAAAAGTACTTAGTTGTTTTCTGTGTGGGGAAGTCAACCATTATGTCCCATGCTCTGACTGCTGGTTCTGCTGCTGCTTCTCTATTTTTTTTATTTATTTTTTTTTTAATTTTTTTTTTTTTATTTAGGCATCACTGCCCTCAGGTGGTGGGAGTAGGAGGCCCAGCCTTTGCTCCTGGGAGCCGGAATTGAACCTCCAACCCAGTGGGTCGCAGTCCCGCGCACAACCACTACGCCACCGGGGCTCAGCCCGCTGCTTCTCTATTGATATAAAGATCTTCTAGTTCTAGGAGAGTCATTGTACAGAGATTCCGGGCTCTTGCTGGCAATGAAGTCTTCCTGTTTCTCAAAAGGCTCTTTTTGTACTCAAAAGGATGGCATACCAGGTGAATCACAGATGAATCCTAGCAGTATCACAATGAGTCACAGGTGAATCCTAGCAGTATCTCCCCCACCTTCTTACCAAAGCCATCCAGGAAAAGGTTATTTGGTGGGATTTAGAGAGTTTGACTAGAAGAACCATGTGGTGGTGATATGCTTAATGTTAATTTTATGAGATGTAGGGGTGGAGTCTATGCTGTTAACCTGGAGACAGTCATTGAGTAGCCAATGAAGCCTCCTGTGGGCATGGCTTTCTCCTGAGATTTCTGGGAAATCTCATGATATTACCCTCGTGGATGATCAGAAGCTATCTCCCCAGTTATTGTGAGTTAGTCTCAAAGACAGCAAACTATGGAGAAGACCAGATGGCAGCGTCCAAGAAGCTGAAGGAGCCAGAGGAGAAGTCACACAGCCTTACCCTGATGGAACCAGACCTCTGAAGTTGTTGAAGTCACATGTAGAACCCTGCCAGTGCTGAGTTGTCTATACCACCACTGGATGCTGTTGATTGACCCCGAGCCCTGGAAACGAGGAGTCATAGGAGACCCCTGCCAGCACCGGGACTCTGCACCCACTGGCCTGTGACTTGTGAGTTGGAAGGAGCCCTTGTAGACTGGTATCCGGCACAGGGGCTAATATTGAACTTATGACTTTAAACTGCACTGGGTTGGTATACAATCTTTTTTTTTTTGGGGGGGGGGGAGGCGGTGGGCACATTACTGCCTCTGGTAGTTGTGGGAGCTACCCAGTACTGCTCTTGAGAGCTGCCGCTGGATTTGAACTGCCAAGCCCATGGGCTGCAGTCCCACACTCAACCACTTACGCCACCGGGGCTCAGCCCGGGATGCTATCTTAATGACCTATTTCTCTTGTATATAAACCATACCTTTATATCCATATGCACATCTATGAATTTGCTTCTCTAGTTTACCAGGACTAACACAAGCCACATTAAATGATTCTCTGCACCTGCACTAATAAACACTTTATTCAAATACTAAAAGAAAGGAAAAAAACATTTGGTTTTTGACCCAGGCAACACCATCTGAAGAGGAGAATTGGTAGAAAGCTCTCTCAGGGCTCTGATCAAGTACCTGGGATCTTCTTCCTTGGTGCCTCACACCAGCATGAACTACAAAAATTTCAATTAATGATTGAGTCTTTAGTTTTTGTCACCCAACAGTTTCAAATAGTGGTTTCAAAACAAGTCCACTGCTGTCAAGTTGCCACAAACTTACCGAGACCCTGAGGGTTCTGAGGGTGCACGTCCATCTATACAGGGTCAAAATCTCTTTCCCAGAAAGTGGCTGGTGAAATTATATCAACATCCTTTCAGTATTCCAACACAACTAATAACATAATTTCTCTTGTTCTTGATTTATAGCCTGGGGAACTCTATAGAAGACTACTCTAAATTGGAATCCATTCAAGGCAGTGGGGTCACTTTAAATAGTGATTCTCAAAAAAAAAAAAAAAATAAATAAATAGTGATTCTCTTTCTGACTATAAAATCAGTTATCACGTCTAGTGTTTAATTTCTTCTCTAAAGTTTACATAAAAAACATCAAACTCAGGAGCTGTGGACTCATTGCAAGGCCAGCAATTCAAATTCACCAGCAGAGAGAGATGCTGCTGTCCACTTCCCAAAAGACTTCCAGGTCAGAAACCATAGGGAGCAACCCTAGCTTGTCCTCTGAGGGCACTGTGGATCAGAAGCAGCAGGTGGCAGTGGACATGGGCTTTCTGAATCTCAACACACCGCCTGGCATCATCCGTGAAAAGTTTCCTTTCACTGGCACTGTGGGAATAGATTTGAATGGTAGCATATTTATTTAAGATGTTTTATATTTTATAACTAATCTTTTACTTGGTCTTTGTTTTCTGCACTCTATCTGGAAAATGCTGGCACATTCATATTTCTTAAGCATATCTAGGATCATGGGAATCCTTTATTTTAAACCTCTAGTGATTCTCCATTATCTGCAAATTTATATATGAAATTACCTTAACTTACCTTGTTCGAAAGTGCAAAAGAGATCCCAAATTCAGGTATAATTCCAGAAGAACATATATTGATTCCTAAAAGGGACTGTGATTCAGACACAGCATCTGGCTGAGGGTGGCCATTAGATTGAGGTCAAAAGAGTGTCCAAGGATTCACAGATCAATAGGGCATAGAACAAAGGAAACTCACAAATTCATCATTTGTGCCAAATCAATACATCACAATTACAGAAGGGACTACAGGAGCAAGAAAAGGACTATGAGTGAGACACATATATTATTAGAGAGAAGAGTTTGTAAGATTGGCCCGGGGCCTTCAAACCAAGGCACTCAGCACACAACTGATAGGACATTACTCAACATTATGTGACTCCCTATACCACCTCTTGTACAGTGACCTCCATCAAGGACAAACCCAGGAAAGCCCCCCACTAGTGGTGGATATAATCCACTTTGCAAGACACTCTGCCCAGGGTTAAGATTATTTATACCCTTGATTAATGAACCACAAGAATTCATTGGAAGCTTACACTATGTGGGGACTCTGCACACGGATTTTGGGCTGTCACTGCTATCCATAGACCTTTGCAACAGGGGTGCTTAGAATTTAAGCTCTAATAAAACTCTCAAACTCCACATGAACAGCTATCCCTGCTACCAGACCTGCCGCTCCAGTTTCATTTCTCACTGTTCCCCCTGCTGCTCTCTCTCCATGAAAGCATAAAGATAAAGACCTGCACTTTTCTCTATTCTTTTTCCACCTGATTTTGCAGATTTGACTCTGTGGATTTTCTGCTTGAAAACTTCTAAATTACTTATGCAGCTACAGTGTGGTGTTTTTTTTTTTTACCATCTCTTTCATTTTGCCTGTTCTTTCTTAATCTATCCTTAGACATAGGCGATAACCAGTGTTTTGACTTTTCTGTTTTCATTCTAAAACTCTTCCAGAAGATACCTATCATTTTTCTCTCTCTCTCTCTCCTCTCTCTCAATTTCTTTATCTCCAGATCATAGTTCTGTCTTAGCTGGTTATAATTGAGTAGTAATTCCCCCCACAGGACTAAGTTGTGAGTTGCCATGACTGTATCTCTTTACAGGCATAGAAAATCCCATGTTTCCACCTTGGAGCCGCTGGTGATTTCAAACTCTTGACCTCGAGGTTCACAGCCCAGCTTGTAAGCAGGACATTGCCAGTCCTTCTCACAGACATTTATTTACTGTTTACCAGACAACTCATGCAAGGGACTCAAGAAGAATAAGCTGTAATCCTTGCACAGCATTAAGTGCAACTTAAGCAGAGGGAGGAACTTGACCAACGGCATTAAGGTATGCAATGTGGTTACTTATTTAAGCATGCTTCAGTTTCAAAGGTCTATGTCACCTATGTATGAAGTCTGTGTAATCCTTAATTTATGATATATTTAAATCATAATAAATTGCCACCCACTGATCAGAAAGGCATGGTTAATTATGCTGCATTTGGAATGAACTTGCTCATGTATGAGGTGAAAGCCTAGCAGCAGTGCTTCTGATTTGCCCATGTATATGATACATAAACTTGCTCAGGGGCTCATGGGGTAGCTCCACCCTGTCATAGAGGGTCATTTTGAGTCTGGATTGACTGAGCAGTGAGTTTGGGTTTTTTGCTTTGGTACTACATGGAACAATACAGCTGTTATTTATTACTGTCATTCTCTGATGTTCACTTGCACGTGTTCAATGCTATAATTGACTTTGCAAAAGTATTTCTATATCATAGGCAATAATGGAAACTTAAAAAGAAGAAGAAGAAGAGGTATTTTCCATATGTCAGAACTGCCTTACAACTAAAGAGCTAGAGAGAAACCTAGCTCTACATGCGGAATACTTGGATAGGAGTCATGGTCGTGCAGTGGTTATAACTTGGGCTGCAATCCAGAATGTGAGCAGTTCAAAACCACACACCACCTGCTGGAGAAAGATGGGTCTTTCTTCTCCCATGGACAGTCTTGGAAACTCAGAGGGATAGTTCTACCACTTCCTATAGGGTTAATATGAGTCAGCATTACCTCAATGGCCGTGAATTTGGTTTTGTATAAAGGAAAGATGCTTCTTCACCCAAACATCTCCATTCATTCTTTACATTTCTATACTATCTTTCCTCTCAGAATCTGCTTACCCTTTAACATATAGTGATAAAATATGTATCATCCATTGAACACTTAAGTGTTCTCTCCCATACAAACATATTTATATACTTATCTCTCCAATTTTGTTGTTATGCCATCATAGTAGATTATTACTCCTAGTTACTGGATGTACAATAAAAATGATAAACTGATGGGTTCTGTTTTCATCCCACAATTGTTGCAAATCCTATTCTTCATCATGCCCAAAATTGATCACAAAGCAACATAACCCTTAGTAGCAATATAACTGAAGAAATAAGTATTGCAACCACCATGCCAATTCATCTCCATTGAGGGTCATCTTCTTTTGTGGTTGCTTCTCTATCTTGCCAAGCATTATGTCCTTTTCCAGAGATTGATTCCTCCTGGTTCCACAGTATGTGAGATCAAGCTCTTCCATCTCTTTTCTTAGGAGCATTTCAATAGTTCCTCTTTCAGAATAAATTACCTTTTTCTTCTGGAATCCCATGATACTTTTGATTTTCTTTGCAAGTGCCCTAATTTAAATGCATCAATTCTTCTCTGGTCTTCTTTATTTGTTGTTGAGATTTCACAGCCCCATGAGTTTTCACATGTGATGACTTGGGACAGGTAAACGTTAGTCCTCAAATTGGCCTCACTAGCACTTGATGGAGGGAGGGCTTTTGCTACACATTGACCCTGACCCTTCAAACCAAGACAGTCAGCACACAACTGATAGGATATTATTCAATATTATGTGACTCCCATAATCAAACATAAGAGTTTGGTTTCTTGATTGTTGCTTCCATGAGCTCTCATTATGGATCCAACTCATATGAAATTTTTGACAGCTTCAATATTTGCTTCATTTATCACAGAGGTGTCTATTCAGTTGTGAGTGTTTTTAAAATTTTGGTTACATTAGTTGCAATCCAATATAAAATCTACAGTCTTGATTTTTATCAACAAATGTTTCAAATCTTCATGGCTCTATGAGAGCAAGATTGTGCCATAGCATCTTTCAGGTTTTAAAAACCCTGGTTCTAATCCTGATACTGTGTTCCTCATTGTCTAGCTTCTCAGATTATTTGCTCACATACTGACTCAATAAATGTAGTAACAGAATACAAAGAATAAAACTGCTGAACAGACTATTCGAGTTTGCTGTGTTTTCAGAAATCTCAGGCTTTCTCAGCAAGAATCTTCCCTTTCTTCTCATTACTATGTTCTAGCCTGTGGTGAACCCATCCCATCAGATTTTAGGTATGACAGCTAAATGACCACAATGACAGCTTCACTCAACTCAACTGTAGGAATAAATACATTATTCAATTCTTCTAAGCACCTATAAGTGACTCCAGTCTGGGGTCAATCAGAATAATTCCTTGGGAATTTTGATTAGATATTTTCTCCTTAGGATTCAATTTTTTAATCATTATATTGGTGACTCATACAACCCTTATCACAATCCATACATTCATCCATTGAATGCCATGCACATTGTACATTTGTTGCCATTATTCTTAAAACTTTTGCTTTCTACTTAAGCTCTTGGTATTAGCACCTCATTTTCCTCTCTCTCCTCTCTGTTCCCCCCTCTATCGTGAACCTTGATAATTTATAAATTAATATTATTTTGTCACATCATGCACCATCTGATGTCTCCCTGTGATCCATACCCCAGGGAGGAGGCCATGTATAGATTCTTGTAATCAGTTTCCCTTTTCTATCCCACTGATTCTCCACCCTTCAGGCATCGCCACTCTCACTACTGGTCCTAAAGGGATCATCTGTCTTGGATTCTCCATTTTTTGGGGTCCTATCTGTTCCAGTGTACATTCTCTGGTATAACTGAATTTGTAAGGTAGAATTGGGATTGTGATAGTTGGGGGGTGGGCAGGGCAGAAGCATTTAAGAACTAGAGGAAAGCTGTATCTTTCATCATTGCTACACTGTACAGTGACTGGCTCATTTCCTCCTGACATCCCTTCTATAAGGGGTTGTTGAGTTATCTACAGATGGGATTTGGGTCGCCAATCTGTACTGTCTCTCATTTATAATGATATAATTTTTAGCTATTTGATTCCTGAAACTTAATTCCTTGGATACCTCATGGTCACACAGACTGGTGTGCTTCTTCCATGTGGACTTTGTTGCTTCTGAGCTAGATTGCCACTTGTTTACTATCAAGCCTTTAAGACCCAGATGCTATATCTTTTGATAGCCAGGCACCATCAGCTTTCTTTACCACATTTGCTTATGCACACATTTATTTGTCTTCAGTGATCATATTGGGAAGGTGGGCACACATGATATGATCTTTTTTGTCCTTAGGATTCATTTTATAAAGGCTGTCACACTAGAGTAGTTGTATGTTTGTTTTTGTAAAGATTATACAAAGGCAATATAGTGGTATTGTGGGTTGTGGCTTGGGTTTCTAATCTCAATCAGCAGTTCAAATATATTAGGATTTCTGAAAGAGGAAGTATTCAATTTCCATAAAGACTTACAGTAGCAGAAACATGCAGGGACAGCTCTACTATGATCTATGTGGTCTCTATGAGTCTAAATCCACTTGATGACACTCAGTTTGTATTTTGTCTGTTTGTTTTGCATTTCAAGGTGCATAGAAACTATGGTGCTGCAAGCTCTAGAGAGCTTACATGAGATGACAGTGAAGCAGGGAAGCTAAGTGAGAGATGGGCCAAGAGAGAACAAATTACAGAGTTAGGATAACATTGTTTGGAACCCTGAGTTGAGCATCGTCTAAGGAAAGTCATCTTCTGGAGATTATTTTTCTCTTTTGACTAGTTTGAACTGAATTCATCTCAATAAATCTAAGTCTTAAAATGCACACTGGAAATAACAAGCATTCCAACTCTTAAATAAAAATAATAATAATAATTGTATGGCAGCCTAATCATCTTCAAGCAAGATTATAATGGGAAGGGATTATTGCCAACAATTTATATATGGGTAGTTTTAAGTTAAAGTAGTAAAGCAAAAAAGTACAAGTATATGTAACAAGACTTGGACTACCATGTCGATGAAGAGCTCTAAAAATTGCGGTGGGGGAGAATGGGTTTAAAAAATAGTTAAGATTTCTCCTTGAACTTTTTAATTGGTATCTCAGTGCATTGCTAAACCAACCAACTCAAATCCAATCTCTTCTGATTCCTCATGACCCTATTTGACAGAGTAAAACTACACTGCTGGCTTTCCAATATTCACAGGAGCAGAAAGCCTTATCTTTCTCTGCAGGAGCTGTTAGTTGGCTAAAGATGCTGACCATGTGGTTAAATGACCCACTACACCATCAGTGCTCCTTTTCTGATTCACAAATGCCCTGTAATTGAGTTGAACTGACATCTATGGATTCTAAGCCCAGAAGTCTTTATGGAAGCGATTGCCACCTCAGTTTTCCAGGGAGTCTGCATGGCGGGTTTGCAGTGCTGCCCTGGAAGGTAGCACCTGAGCAGGTGACTCTATGGCGGTAGGGCTCCTTTGCTGCTAAATTCTAGATTTTATTAATAAGGCCCTCTTATCTTACTCTATAATATTTATTATAGATGTTTAATATCCTGTATATCTATTATAATTATTAAAAAATTAAAAGAGAGAGGATGTGTTTTCAATGGGCAATTAGAAAGACAAAGACAAAAGGTATAGTAGGAATAAATTATGAACTGTCATGTAACACAAAGGACAGTGGACTCCTTCAAACTACAATTGCTAGAGAAGCTAATAAAAGTAGCAGCATTATGAGATGCTGTCTTATGTTTAATTTTTCTTTGGCTGACTCACTGTGTTTATTAATAGTTTGGGAAGATAAACACATTGTTAATTTTATATTCTAGCTATAAAATGCCACCTTTTCAAATTAACGTCTAAAAATTGCTAGGATTCAACTCAGGATAAAATTGTAAGGATAATGTGAATTTGGGTATATAAACTTTTTATTTGAAAGATAAAACAGATGACGGTTCTAATTTTAATCCCAACAGTATAAATATTATAATATTTTCTGGAAAGCAAATACAGAGTTGACCAATATTATTTATTTCCATTCCTATGCCTGATTAAATATGTGTGTGTGTTTCCTCTCTAAAGCAGGTCACCATATAGCAAAAACTTGTGGTAAGATATCAGAGAAACTTTGTTTTTTTTTTTCCTCCAGGTGAGGTTATCCTGCAAGTTAAGATCCACCAAATAAAATCCTTGCTACAGCTTGCTAACTACCTCTCATGACTGAATTGTTTTCACATTTTCTTAACTATTTTAAACTTGTTTGAAACTTTATTTACGAATAAATATTTAGATTAGAAAGGACACATCCCCACCATGAATCAGCTTTGGGGAAAAGGAATGAGTTAAAGCCCGGGGAGTTACTCAGATTGTGATGTCAAGGTCAGCAGCTTGAAACCACCTTCAGATCCTGAGGACAAAGGCGGGGCCTTCACTCTCTCAAAGACTTTTCTCAGAACCCTGAGACAAGGGCCACTTCTCCCCGTCCCTGTAGGGTTGCTGTGAGTTGATATCCACTGGATGACAGTGATGTTTTGGTAACACATGACCTAATGGTACGATTGGGGAATGGTAGTTTCCAGGAATAAGTAGAATATAGTGTTGAAAGACTTTTAAAATTCCATGGTGTTCTTCTTATCTACTTCTATGTGTCAGTATAGTTTTCAAAATTATTTCTCAAAATGGGGGTTAAGATATGTCAAATAATATTTCTAAGAGGTATATTGTACAAATTGGCCACCTAAAAAGAAAAGATCTTCTTCTTGATCCCTTTTAAAAGTTGAGGGGAAAGACACTGGCCCAACTTGGGTCATATGCCCATAGTCATGTTTACAATGGTGTGTGTGTGTATATATATATATATATTATGCACACACATATGGTTATGTTATGCTTTTGACACATACATATATCACCATTTGAAATTTCATTGGGATTTACTTTTTCACATTGGGACACAAGTTATAAAAATCATTGTGGGCATTCATCACTCCCATTTTAACCATGTAGCTGAAGAGCTGTTCTTCAAAAAATGGGAAGACTAGATAAGTGTCAGAGGGGAAAATGTAGGGAGCTACTACCAACTTTCTGATACAGCAAGAATATAAGAATTTTTTCATTTATCATATGTATAGTTTCATCCATTCAGGAGCCCGTGAGCTATATGGAAATCGTATATTTCACATTACTAATGCAGCCAACAAAGAGAAACATGTTTTCCTACTTGCAATCTTCAACATTGTCCTACTTTTCTTCATCCCCTTTGAATTGTTTATTTTATCCTACATGTTCTTTTGTGCTGACTTTTACACCCTTATACTTTATTAATATGCCTTTTCCTTCTCATGGACATCATTTTAAGATAAAGCTAAAAGCATAATTTTTTTCATATGCATTATATTTATTTGTATAGGTTGTAGAAAATCAGTGAAGAATAACTCATATGTTAATAAGCTATTTGTTCTTAGTTTTATTTAAACCACTCACTAGTCAAAGAACTCACACATTTATTACAGTTCTCATTTTGATAAAATCCACTTAAGGCGATATTACAGCTTGGAAAACATTTAAATTTTCACAAGCTTGTGAAATTCCAACTTTGAAATAATGTGTTCTCCTAAGATGGGAGATAATTTCTCCCCCTAGCAAATGACTAGAAATGGCCAGGACATGCGATGGGAACCCTAGTGAAAGGCCTTGCTGCAGGAGAAGTAAGTCTTATCTTAAGCCTTCCCTTCTTGATGTGATTTTTATACCATTTTGTTGTTTGGAGGACTTTACACTTCATATGGATAACCAATTTACAGATACGAAAGAAAATTTGGGCAGAGCGCACACATTCTAAGGGTGGCAATGATTAGCAATTTGTTTTGTTATTAACCATGTAACTTTGGACTGCTGAATGGAGTGGAGCCTCAGCAAAGATGAGAGAGATCGTCAGAGGATGAAGTGACACAGCGGCTTCAGGATCAAACACAACAGCAGTGAAGATGGGGCAGGACTCAGAAGTGTTTCCTTCGGTTGGACCTAAGGTCTTTCTGAGTCTGAACTGTCCCCAGCGCACGCAACAACAATGATAGGTATTTAGAGTTCCTGGGGAGCCCAAAGAGGGAAGCACGCAGCTATGAACTGCATGTCTATTTCACCTACCCAGAGGCAGCCTGGTAGAAAGTCCTGGTGACCCAATTCAGAAAAGTCACAACCATGAAACCCCGATGGGAGTACTCTGGACTCTGGAGCAGATGGGATCCTGATGAGTTTGAGTCAACTGAACTGTGATTTGTTTTTCAAGTTTTGGTAGATAATTAAATGGAGTGTGTTTAAAGGAAATAATTCAGAATTTAATCTGGGGTTAAAAAAAATGTTCCAATATGGAAATAGGAAAAGCTAACGAATTGACATAGTAATATGTGCAGAGAAGAAATACTGATAGTCTATTTAATAATCCTTTTTATATGCATATAGATCTTCCCTATTGAAAATACTTTTAAAATACAAAATAATAACTATCTCAAAGTTTAGAATTGATTTTTTTACTGTCCACATGGAAATGCAATTATGTTTCCTCATAATAAGCCTTAAATGCTTATACATAGTCAATTTTATTTTGAGTACTATATGACCAGTCCTAAGCAACTTTTAACATGAAATTTCTCCCTTTCTAAATGTTTAAATATATTCTTTCTTTTTTCTTTAACCAAGGGGCTCAAACACACGTTAGTTTTATTCAAACTGACACTGAGTACCTGGGAGGATTATTTTCAGAGATTCCCACAGCATGGCATATTGTTAATTGCATTTCACCTTCTCTAAAGTCATGGGACCTCCATCGGTTAATCCACATGTGATATCAAAGTATTAAAAAAACAAGTAGGAGGTTTTCTTGCATTATTCCATTACAAAATCCCTTGCCCTCAGGAGAACAAACTATTATATTATAAAATATCTGTGATTACAATTACAAAACATTTCAAAATATATTCTCTTGCCTTCATAACAGCTTATACATTGTAAATGCTTTTAATATAGTCCAGCTGTCATCATCTAAACCTAGTTGGATCCCAGGATGCCTGTGGACAAAAAAACTAGTGTGGAAAAAAATCTACATTGGTCAAATAAACCAAGGCTGGACTTTCCTCAAGGGACCACTTCTTATCTTGATACATTTTGAGTTTTTTATCATGAAAAATTTTAATGTAGAAGATACGTTAACCTAAATCCTCCAAGATTGCTCAAAAATGTGAGAACTATTCCAATTGTATAATTGTATATTTACTGGTATTGTAGATAGAACACTGAAAAAATATCTAGATTTCAACATAATTACAAACTACCAATAATTGGACAAAGAGTGACTGAATGCATCAATACAAAAAGCAAGATTCTAAGGGACAATAGCTCTTCAAAACAGAACACTTTCGGGGCTGAGCCCCAGTGGTGTAAGTGGTTGAGTGCGGGACTGCGGCCCGCGGGCTTGGTGGTTCAAATGCAGCGTCAGCTCTCAGGAGCAACACTGGGTAGCGCCCACGACCACCAGAGGCAGTGATGCGCCCCCCCCCCCCAAAAGAACACTTTCCAAAGGAAGAGTAGAAAAAGATACATAAATCTCACAATATAAACTGAAAAACAGACAGTATAATACTATTTTAAGTGAGGAATTCACATTAGGTACATCTTGCTGATCAGATGCCATAGACTCAATTCCTACTCTTAGCAAACCCTGCATACACTGAGCGGATCTCAATGCAGCCCTGTCCCATCCTACCACCGTTGCTTATTATCTCTGAGCTCCTTAGTCCATCCACTAGGTTTCTCCATCTTCTCTGGGACTATCCTCTTTTTTGTTGCTTCTTCTCTAGGAATTGGGTGCTCTTAATAACATGTCTATAGTGTTATGAGACCAAGTCTCACTATCCATGCTTCTAAGAAGCGTTCTACCTATGCTTCTCCCAAGAGAGATTTGTTTATTCTTTTTTTTTTTTAGGGCATCACTTCCCTGGTGGTGGGAGTAGGAGGCCCATCCTTTGCCCCTGTGGAGCTGGAATTGAACCTTCATCCCAGAGGGCTGCAGTTCCACGCACAATCACTACACCACCAGGGCTAGCCCGAGATTTGTTTATTCTTTAGGCAATCCATGGGACTTTCAAGATTCTTCTCTGGACACATAATTCAAATGCATCAGTGCTCCATTGAAATTCCTTATTCAATGTCCCACTTCCTCACACATAGGTGGTGATGGTTCTCAAAGTGATATCTTTGCTTGTCAGCAATTTATATAGGTTTTGTGCAGCTAATTTATCAATGCTATTGTGTACTCTCCTGTCCAAATATAACAGTATTTATAAGTTTAAGGTAATTCATTTTCATTTCTTATAAATATATTATATTAAAAGGTAAACTGTTTTCACAACATATTTTAATGATATGGAATCTATCAAATGAGTATTTTTGAGTTCTCACAGCTGGAACAGCAAGCAAAAGTTTCATAAAGGAAAACAGATGCTTTTCTAAATCACAGGCATAGTATTTAATGATAGACTGTCATTGATAACAAAAAAGACTCTTCCTAACGCTGTCATTAAGAATGTATAGGTAAATCAGACCAGGTGCATAAGGTTTCAATACCTTTTTCATTGCCATCAAAGCTTTGAATGCATCAGGTGAAGGTGGACTTGAAGAATTTCTGGTGAACGAGGGCAGGTTCAATCATTTCATAGTGAAGAGAAGTTTAAATTATGTCAAAGGGCAACAAGGAGTTGTCTATAGCCGTAACCCAGGATTGCCTATATACTCAAAGTCATAAGATTATGTAAAGGATTCTTAACAATTTGTCAATGGCAAGAACAAATTTTATATAGAGAAATTAAATAGCCAAATATTTTAGATAGTATAGTATATAAAACTATTTTTCAGAGAGTTTCTTATTTTCCAAACAGTAATTGAAAATATTCTTTGGAAGTAGGTAGGAACATATCCTTTACAGCAGCACAAGCTTTATGAGCTATGCACTCATTTTGTTATCTGGTCAACTTATCTCCAAAGAGTCATTTTAATGTAAGATTCTGATGGCATATTTTTACTGAATGAATGGGCTTCAAGGAACATTTCTGAAATGTGTTTTACGAACTTACCTTTTGCCATTCAGTGAGTATAAAGGACGTTTTTGATAGATTTTTTTTCCTAAAATTGAGGCCTTCAACTTAGAATGTCTTTGCTGTGAGAGTTTTAGGTTTAATGACAATCTTATATATGTTACCAACTGCATTCGTTTCTTTAGAAGGCAATTCTTATATCCTTCTTCATGACATGGGGAAAAACACAAGCTCTTTTTATGGAGGCTCTGTCCTATATGGCTGATTATTTATTTACCCATCAAATAATAAATTCTAAATGGTCTCTTTACATCTACTTATCTCCCATCCTTCTGTTCTGTGCAATCACATTCTGTTTACGTAACAGGCCTCTAAATTCTCCTCTTGAAATAAGACTGGATAAAACAAACAGAAGGAAGACTCTTTCACTCCTTAAAACCGCAATCAAATTGAATCCAGCAGTGTGCACTCCCACTCCTCGGAACCCTACCCAGCCAGGAGAGCAGCCTCAGTAGGACTCCCATGGCTGTAACCTTCACACTGAAGCCCTGGTTGCCTGATGGGTTGAGAAGTGGCACCTGGCCTTCTAATAAACCACTTAGAAGTTTTGATTCACCAAGAATTCTGAGAGTCAGAGATGAGGCAGCCTGCTTTTTGGTAACTACACAGAGAAGCCCTACTCCATCATATAGGGTATCTGAATCATATCTCTGGCAGAGAGTAAGTTTTTGCTTTTAATCTTTATGGAACCCACATTTTTCTCCCAGATCAGGGCTCCTTGGGTTCAAATTGCTAACCTTTAAGCAAGCAGCCAGGCACTGACCTACTGTGCAAACAGGGCTCCCTTTCCTAGCTATACAGCCACAATCCTGAGAAACATACAAGTTTCCCCCTTTTGGCCTCCGATTCCAGGTTGACTTTACTCCTCATTCCACTGAAATTGTGCTTGCATTTTCTGACTCACCACGATTTCTAGATAGTATTCTTAAAATTATGTTTGTGAGTTGACAAGGCTTTGTTGCTTCCTAAGAGCCCCAATTCTGAAATGTCACAAGCCCTACCATCACCTTTTCTTTAACCTCTGTCCAGTCCATTTCTAAAGCTCTTGCTTGACTTTTTATCCTCCTGGTTATGCACTGGGAGACTAAGTTCCCAATTCTCTGCAGAAGAAAGATGGGCTTTTTACTCCTGTGAAGAACTACAATCTTAGACACCCACAGGAGACGTTCGATCCTTTGTACAGAGTGCTGTAAGTGGGCATCCACTCCATGGCAGTGAATTTGGTTCGGGTTAATCTTCTAGGTAGGAGCCTCGGTGGCACTTGGGTTAAGTATCTATGAGTTTAATCAACAACAATGCACTTAGGCTTTGTTGTTGTTTTTCTTTGTTTGCTTTTCAGGAAGCAAACTGACTTTGTTGATTTTAAAAACTCCACATGAATAAGGGCTGTTCTACTAAAGGGGAGCCCAATGGTCTAAAACAGACCCGAGGTGAAGATGAGCATCAGGACAGGCCAGGAAAGCTGGCGACTGTCACCGCGGACCTGGCGGGGGACCCGGACACGAAGGCAGGGGGAACTCAAGCAAGAGTGAGAATTCTGAGGACGTTGAGTTGGTGAGAGGGGAGAACACCCCCAAAGGCCTGGAGCTCTTGGTTGCGAACAGGACCACGGTGAGCTTTTCCTCCACAGAGGACCAGGGAGTGCCCCTATGCAGCCGCCCCTCAGGAGAGTCTGTGCTGGGACCTGGGGGCTCCCTAGACCTCATGGAAAAAGGCGTATGACTATGCTCAGACGCACCCAAAGCACTTTGGGGACTGGTTGACATCGGCCTGCATGGGTCCTTGAGCCATACCTTTTTTCAGTACCAGAAACTGCCCAAGGACCACACAGGCCTTGTCAAAGGCCCTCTCCTCCAGCCTCTTGCCCAGGACGTCACCAATCCCGGCCATGCTCTTCACTGGCTTCCGCCCTCATGGACTCCGCCACAAAATCTCCGAGCTTCTGGGAGATCGTCATCTAGATCAGGCTTAATCCATAACGACTTTGACTTTCACTAGGCTACTCCTGCCACTACAGCATTTAGTTTTTCATGTGTAATATTATTTTTTTCTTTAGATGGTAGACTCCCTCAAGTCTAGGTTTTGAATTCTATTCTAGTCTTCATTTGACATATCTTTGGGATATTGCCTCTATTCCCAAAGCATGCAGGGTCTACTGGCCAGTGTTTCTTTATAAATGAAGCTCCCAATCTATATCTAACTGTATACTTAGAGTAAGCATTAGCTATCAAAACACACTTCCACCTTAAAAACCCAGTCTTGACACTTATCAACCGTATCAGATATTTGACTTCTAAGGGTCTTGAATTTCATAATACTTCTCATCCCCCCACCCCCCTCACACAGACACACCATATCCACACCCCACACTATCACAGTCTATACATCAATGGCTGGTTTCTTTTATAATGCCAAATCTCCATTTAAGTTCTACTCTCAGAGAGGTCTCTATTAAGTTTACCTAAAAATAAAATAAATAAATAAATAAATAATGAACCAAACTCATGGCCCACAGAGATTGCATTTTATGGTTTCTGTAAATTAGTTTGATCTCAACCTTTAGTTAACATTTTATTTAGTGGTGCTGCTTGGGTGGTGGTTAGGCCCCAAGCCCTGCACCCCTATGCACAACAGAACCAAACATTGCATAGTCCTGCACCGTCCCGACAGCCGTTCCTATGCCTGAGCCTGTTAGTGGTACCACTGTGTCAAGCTGTCCAGCTGGTTCATTGAGGGCTTTCCTCTGCCACTGTTTCTCGACTCAATGAAACATGATCTCCTTCTCCAGGGACTGCTTCTCCCTGATCACATGGCCACAGTAGGTCAGATAAAGTTTTTCCATCCTTGCCTGTACGGAGTCCTCACTCTGGCCGTATTTCTTCCAGGCCAGATCTGTTTGTGCTTTTAGTAATCCATGATACTATTGATACTCTTCTCCCGCCACCACAATTCAAATGGAGAGTTTGATTTGAGGATTTTTTTAACCTACTGATTAACTGTGCCAACTCCTTTTAAACATAAAACTGCCATTTGTACAAGACTCCTCTTCCTTCCCCCACCCCCACACCGTGTATCCAGAACCTTGGGGGTGTAGAGGGTCACACATTGGACTGCTAGCTGCAGATCAGCAATTGAAAACCACAGAAGATGAAGTGGTCTAGTCCCATAAAGAGTGACAGGCTTCAAACCCCACATGGGAAGTTTGACCTGGTCCACTAGAGATTGCTATGAATCAGAACCACCTTGATGGTAGTGAGTGTGGTGTTCGGTTTGGTGTACCCAGAACCTGCTACACTGCCGGGAATAAGTCCTTAGTGAATATTTCTGGAGAGAAAGAATAAACATGTTCCTTTTAAGCAGTTCACTTTCAAAAATGTAGTCTGTTAGCATGTTCACAAGGTGATTTTTAGTTCCTATAATCAAAAATGAATTGGCATGATCTCAGTAATGGGAATGGATCATAGCAATTGTCACGATGACACAGAATTAGGGACTGTTTCCTTCCTTTGAGAGTGGGTAGCTTTTAGTCAG
This sequence comes from Nesogale talazaci, assembly GCA_004026705.1. Taxonomy (NCBI): domain Eukaryota; kingdom Metazoa; phylum Chordata; class Mammalia; order Afrosoricida; family Tenrecidae; genus Nesogale; species Nesogale talazaci. The sequence goes on from PVJH01015086.1 coordinate 35,674, forward strand.
AAATGATTTGATGGGCTCTAACAACAACAGAAAAAATAACTTAACCTCGGGGTAGTATGGTTTGGTTTTACTTTTAGAAATTGAGATAATTTATTAAACATTTCATATATATTTAAAATATAGGTTTAAATTAATTATCATAGTAAATCAAACACATTTAAGGAATTTTCTCTTGACTTTTTTTTTTAATCACAATTAAATTTAAACCTGGGTTTATTTGCATCTACAAAATAATGGCTGATGTATAGTTAATTACTTTTAGTGATAATTCTCCCTTTTATGTAAATTCTATCCTCTCGTAAATTCTATCCTCTATGCTTCTGAGTGGACATCATATGTTGGAGGGTTTAGTGCTAATGATAGAGGATTAGGGTGGAATATCATTTGAGTTTCTACCTTGGTAGAAGTCATCCCTGGATATGACTCCAGTCATCACACTTGGTTTCCTTAGGACTATGGTTTGCACAAGAAAAATTAAAACCTGTTTCAAAGCCATTTTTTGGTAACCTTCCCTTCCCTGCTGGGGCAGGCAGGCACAGAATCAAGAAGATCTACCTTGACTTTTGGATGCTTTCCTTCTTTCTTACAGCCCTGTTGGCAGAGTGTTTATGACTTCTCTGAGACATTTCAACACAATGAAGAACTTTGGGATGTGAGAGAATATACTAAAGAGAGACATTGTGATAGGTAATTCAATTGTACCAACCTGGACAATAGAAACACATAGGATTAATAAGATCACAGTTCGATTGGAGGTCAAAACGATAAGTGACTCAGCAAAACTCGCTGCTCTCTCTCTCGCACTCTGGTGATCAGACCAGGGTTTGGCTACTTTAGCTAGTTCTCTGTCGCAATTTGTGAGCTGCATTACCTGGGAGATAGCCAACCCATGGATCATGTTACCAGATTGGGCTCCTTCCAGACCTGGCTTGCCACACTGTTGGTGTGTACATTGCTTGAGTTTGAAGCTAGTGGATCTTGTCATCTGTCATTGCTTGAGTTCAATATCCTGTCTGGTCCTGCTTCATTAAGTTCCTGAGCTTCTGACAGTTGGCAACCCCACTCTGCTGTTTTCTGCCTGCAATACCGCAGGGAAGACTAGGCTGTTTTATTCCTTGACCTTGGACCCAGCAACCCTCTTGAGTTGAAGGACTCCCAGTCTATTAACTGTTCCAGGGAATGAGTTGAACTGAGCCCTCTGTAATGCTGTGTGGACTAATTAGCTGTTATATTCCACACAGTAATATAAATAAAATAAATAATATAGTAAAAATGTAATGAGAACTATATATAACTGGTATGCTACATTGTTTTATAAATAGTGTAAAGTGTAATATAAATACAATAAGATATCATGACAAAACTTAGATAGGCATCTTATACCTTGTAGCTCTTATTGTGGCATTGTGATATTGGTAGAGGGGGTGAAAGTGTTAGTCTGATAGTATTCAAAATATGAGAAATAAGATTTAATGTGCTGAAAATTCAAAATATAACAGCCTTCTCCTTGAAGTAAAAATCCATTTTAAGTTCAGTCATTTTGGATTTTCCAACTCAGGAAGGAGACTAGCAGGGCCATGAAGAGATTGACCAGTAAGGAAGCATCCACCATTGTTAAACCACAGGGGTGGTGGCCTGGGAAGGCCAGGTCCAGAAGCATTCCCAATTTAGACCAACAATTGTGTGTGATGCTTCATGAGATGGTACTCTTGGCCCCAGGAGAATGTGGCTATGGAGAATTTCTGAATTATCACTGCCAAGCCTCTCTTCTCAGAGTACCAAATGTATCCTGTAACCATTGTAAAAATCTGTTAATTTCCTCCGATGGCAGTGGCAGAATAAACACCTGCTGATCTCTTCCTGTGATCATCGCTTCTGTCACATTGTTTAATATCCATAACTTGCTTGATTTATTCTGGAATTTTGAAGCAGTTTGGAGGTATCAAAACCCACTGCTTCCTTCTTCCCATGTTTTGGAATAAAATTAAGTGTTTCTGAAATCTGCCTGGATTCTGTCTTTGATGGAAACAGTGACAGGCATGCTCATACCTGTTGCCCGGAAAAAAAAATGTCATATGCTCTGATATATCATTCTGTTTCAGAAGGAAATTATCTAGGTGGTCAATTCTTCAATATTTCAGGTTAATCTCTCTTATTGACTCTATAAATCTTTACTCTTTTCATAGGGATCTTTCAAATAGCTATTTTTAACCATAATGTGATCTACTGAAATATATTTGGCAGGTTATCCAGCTGCCAAAAAGCAAAATGAAAGAGAAACAACATTAAGGAAGCTCTTTCTCTTTCTCTCATCTTCACTCTTGTTTTCATCTTTTTCTCTCTCTGTGTGCACACAAACAATCTTACCCACACATCCACATGTTTGACTATTCAGGACACAAGGATATTCAAATAAATAATTTGTATATGCCTATTTCTTTTAGGAAGTTGAACTGAATTGTAGGATCCAATGCTGTTTTGTGTAACAGAACTAATAAGCAAACAGTAAACTGGTTTCTAAGGATAGATGTGTTTTCATCACTAAATGAGCAGTCCTTCCCAAAGGCCTGTGCTGAGCTGAAGGAGTACTAGCCTTGTAGAAGTGATATTGGCATAATCTGTTCTCTCACTAGCAGTGCACAACCTCACTTTGGCATGACTGCAGGCTAATCACACCACATCTCCTGATAGCACAGGCGTATAAAGTTTTTCCTGTGACTCATTGCACACAAACATGTTTACTCTGTCCCTAAGAAAACTAAAACTCAAACAACAACCATGCACACACATATACAGACAGTTGCAGAATTTACCAACAGAATAATTTTTGTATATTTACATGCATGAGAAAATCCATCTAAGATTACAATTTTGTATTTTATTCCCTATATCCTTTAGTAAAGCTTATAACTCAGGAAGGAGCACCATGTTTATTTTTAGCACCCAATCATGGAACAGTCACCGATTCAGTAACCCAAGCAACCTGTTTTTCAGTATCGTAATCTAATAATAAGTATACTTTTACTTACATAGGGTAAGATATATGTTTCTCCAGGAAAGCTACTGGTGTGTTTTAAACAAAATGGATGAGTGCCAAACAATACAATTAAAACCTGCAATGATGTATTCCTTAATAATGAAAATTAGGTTACAAGGGAATTGGCAATTAACTCCCAGACCTAGAGAATATCTGATTATCTGTTTCTGGTCACTTTGGATTTCGATAGTCACACAGATGCCCATGCCCTCATACCTTACATATTTTGTCACGATGTCAGACTATCCTGGTAATTTGCATGTACATCCTACTAAGAATAACCACTGTCCACTATGGTAGCATCTGTTCTTTTTCAGGACCTTTCACCTACCTCCTCTTTTCTTCTTCCCATGCGTGAATAATAAGGAAGGGTTCTCACTATTGCCATCTAGTTTAGCCTGCTCTCTCTAGAGAATGTTCCACCTTGAAATACTCTCATTTAAGTTTAGCTACAGCCCCATTTTCTGGGGCATTGTTTTCAGCTTATTACACTCAGAAAATCTTGACATCTCATTCACTTTGAGGTGTTAATAGCCAAGAGGAATTAGTTTCCTACTCCACAGACACATGTTCTAGGAAATTTGCATTTTAATAGAGGACTATTCCTTCATAACTCAAAGGAATGAAATGTCCTTAATGGTAGAATTTCAAGCCTCACTGACACCAGTGGAGGAAATATTTGGGGTGTGAATACTTGTCAACTAACCTTAATACTTTTCATCCAGACCTATTTAACCAAAATGGAAGTTTGAACTCATGTTTAAGTGAGATTAAAACAAAACAAAACAAAATTGTCTCATAGAAGAATGACCCTATTTCTCAAAGGGATGCATCCTTCTCTTTCTTGTCTCTACAAAGTGGTGCTCTTGGATCTTGACAACTCTTGCCCAGTTCAGGACATCTTAACTTCAACATATTTAAGGACCTATCTCCAATTTTGTGTGTGCTATCCAAAGATTATATCATGAAACAAATATCTAGAACACAAAGGAACAAAAAAAGTATAATACCTCTTTTTTTCACTTCCATAACAGTTTCCTTCTCCATTTTCTTTTTCACATCTTCCTTTTCTGGTAGTAAAATAAGAGTCTTGTAAGGGTCTACAAAATGAGCAACTTGAGCAATCGGTTGGTTTATATTTCAGAGTGTGCATGACTGTCATTCAGGTATAATATCATTCTTGAATGGAGAAATACTCAGTAAAAGACATAAGTCATGTCAAATACGTATGATTAAACTAGTACCTTCATCATACACTAACATTTGAGGTGTGCTTTCTTTTCAGGAAGTAAACAGTTTTTTTGCCACAATTAAAAAGAAATATTTCATTTCAGTGGAAACAAAATCACATTATTAATTATGAAAAATTAAGTAGTTTTTTCTAAATAATATTGGAAGAAATATATTGAATAGTCCCTGGACTATCAAGTCAGTGGAGCAGGTTGGAAAGTCAAGAGCATCTGAGCTTCAAATATTACTTGAGATGAACTCATAGACAGCAACAATCACAAAAAGTAAATAAATATAGCAAACCTGTCAGGATTTTCCATTTCATCATGGGAGAATTGGAACTTTTAATGAAGTCAAAAAGTTTCAAGTGAATTAATTGAATAGTAATATTTCCATTTGTATAGTCAAGGAAGTAAGGAGTGGAGAAAACTGTGCATCAGCACACAGGAAAATCAATAAACAAGAGAGTAATAATTAAACAAAACAATTTGGCCTCAACAATCTTTTGAAACAGTCTCTTTATTTGGAAACCAACATTGAAAGCATTAATAGTATTAACAATAAAAATCATGGACTTTTCTTTCCTAGAAAACAATAGCTCTACCAGTAGAATTTTAAATAGATATATATATGTTTTAAATAGTTTTAAAATTCTTTACCTTTCTTTTTTATTTCAGGAGTCACTTTCTTCTCAGATTTCTTCTTTTCCTCTTCTTTTTCTAGAAAAAAGGTTCAAAATATTTACTTGGGAAAGATTCGAACAAAAGGCAAGTCAAGCTGGTATAAGAAGTCATGTTAGTTAGGGTTGAACCCCGGTGGCGTAGTGGTTGTTTGCGGGACTGCAGCCCACTGGGATGGAGGTTCAATTCCAGCTCCACAGGAGCTAAGGCTGGACCTCCTACTCCCACCACCTGAGGACAGTGATGCCCAAAAACAAACAAACAAGCAAAAAAAAAAAAGTCATGTTAAATCAATCCTGTCACCAGATAGATGTATGGATTTGTGCTAAAGACTTGCTCTAAGTCTTCTTTTCTTCATCTATAAAATAATGATACCCTCCTCAAAGGAAGATAATTTCTAAAAAAACATTCTGCCTCATGACTGGGCCATGGTAGCCTGGCGGCTGAATGTGTGCAGATATTGTTAGGGTCGTGGTTTCCCGTTGGGCTGTGACCCTCCTGGTTGGCACCAACCAGGTGCCAAAACCACCACCAACTCCAAAGGAGAAAGACTGGCCTTTCTAGTCCTCTAAACATTTGCAGAACCAGAAGCACACAGGGGCTCACTGTGAGTCAACCCTGATGCAGTGTTCATGGCAGTGGGAGCATATATGTGTGTGCATGTATATGTAACTTGTACCATGGATGTATATGCATCATGGATAGGTACATAATAAAACATGAGTAATCTAGTTTCATTTGCCTCTGTCACAGTTTGTAAACTCCCAAAGTAAGGTATTAACATGTAAACATAAAAGAAGTTTCTTAGTTATGCCAGTAACTTAAAATAATTGTTTTTTTTCTTTTGTTTCCTATGTCATGCCCATAGAAGTACAAGGTTGCCATTAATTCTATTTTTAATTTGACCACTTTTCAAATCTGTCTCTTGTCAAAAGGCATGTTGGACCTGGTGACATTTGTCTGGCAGTATGTTGGGGACATAACTTTCACTGTCCTTTCTGACTGCTTGCCTTAACAAAGTCACAGACTCTTTGCACTCAGAGGCTGTATTAAGTCTGGATGCTGTGGAATAGGGTATTAGACCTCTAGGTTTTTTCCATGACAGACTCCTGTTTTCCGAAATTGGAAGAAGCATTGGCCTGAGGAGAAAATATGAATGTCAAAGTGCGCCCCAGCCATAGCCATGTACGGACTGGACATACCTGGACCCATTTCTGGTAAGTGTAGTTATTGCATGGCTTCCTGAATGGAGAGTCATGAATAAGAACAGAAATTGAATGGATAGTTCTAGAATCAATCTTTTAAGTTGTCTGGTGGCTGCATCTAATTAAGCATAAGAGTTAATTCATTCCCTTGGGCATAGAGCTCTTTTACCTACAAGATCAAAGACAACACTTTTTATGTTAGAAGTGTAATTTATAAAGAACCCCCTTTCATTACTCCTTGAGGTAATATCATAGAGAGAAATATATTCACAGTTTCCCTAAATGTGTCTGTGGTGTACCATTAAAGCTCATTCAGTCAAAGTAGAAAGTTAAGAAATTAAAATGTGAAAGTTCCAGTGTTAGAAATAAACCTATTGAATTCCAATTTGCCTTTCCCTGAGGGCTATGTGTATTAAATATGCAAATCATGTTGGAAATTCTGGATAAGAATATTTTTATTTAAGCATTATTACATACATCTTCTTTGGGGAAATTTTATGTAGCAGATTATTTTCATTATTATCTAAATGCATGTGCCAGACAATGGCATTGACATTTGCTGAATATCATCTGCTAATGTTATGAACAGAAAAGGGTTAATTAATATATATATGTTAGTTGTAAATATTTCTATGCTCATACCAAAAATCAATCTGATAATCAAAATCACAATTTTTTATCCAAATATCTACATGTCTTCATAGCATAGATGACAGATCATAAATAGGAAAGATTCCTTTATTTCTTTTTTGCCCCCTTTGGAGGATACTCTTGTGCAATAAATTCGATCTTTCTAAATTAATATAGCTGGGGTTTTATTATGGTGTTACCATATCATTGCCTTCGTCCGGATTGAATTAATGCTTCCATTATACACTCTGCCAGTGATTATAGCCAGGCACTGAAAGAGTCATGAATAAGATCAGAAGTCCACCAAAAGCCAGTATAAATAATATACTTTAATAACATTTTTATGAATTAGACCTTTAAGATGTCATTATGGGACTGATTTTATTCATGGTGAATTTCAGTTAAAACATCAACTTTGGAAGCCACTGCATTTCGTCAAGTGCTATGATTTCTATGCTATAAGTGATTTGGTAACAATGAAGCGAGGTTTTTCATGTTTCAAAGACACAGAATTTAATTATACCCCACAGTAAAAGAAACCCACGTTTCTTTTCTGGAAACTCCTCTCCTCCTGTATTGCTTATACTCCCCGCACAGTGCACAGAGATGGTCTTCCCTTCACCAGGTCTGGATGTATCCCAGCTCCTCCCCACCATCTCATCCAGGTCAAGATGTGCAGCTGTGCAGGTCCCAGAGGAGAAGAGGCCAAACATTCAGTACCTTGGTTTCCATCTCCCCATCTCCGTAAGGGGAGACCTCATCAGTGTAGAGCTTTTCTCTGGCAAAAGTGTCATAAGCCCTGAAGTGATTTCATGATTGTTTGTGGCACAGATCACAGGAGAGGTTTGTTTTAGGGGAGAAATATTCCCTACAATTAGTATCCTTGAGCAGCAAATATGCTATTAATTTTTGCATAAATTAACACCAGAGGAGAGAAAAACTGACTTTTTTTACCTCCCAAATCCTTACAATATGCTTTTCTTTTGTTTTAAATGTTTTCATGACATCTTAAGCCCAGAGACTATTCAACAGTTAATTATAATTACAAAGGCTTTTAAGATGCATGCTTCTACTTTAAAAAGAAAAGAACAGAAGAAAAACAAATGCGACACTTTCAATTCCATCTTACATATTGTCCCACCCCTTTTTGTCTTTCTGGTGTGGAGATGATCCAAATGCAACATGTCAAATAAATGTGCCTTCCTCCCAACTCTATCATTGAGACTGATGCATTCTTGTTTCCAGTGAAATGTATAAGGACTTTTTTTTTTTCATAGTCCAGCATTTCCAAACCTCATTACTATCTGATTGTTTCTTCTCCAGAAGGCCAAAGCTTGGCCTGAAACCTGCTCATGTGGAGATTTTCACATAAGCATACTAAAAAAAAAAAAAGAGACAAGTTCAATGTTATGAGTGATTTTTAAAGCTCCCGTCCGTCCTCTTAGCTAAAGATGGAGATGAGGCACAGGAGAAGGTGTGAGTAGAAGCATCAGTGCAGTGACTTTGTTTTGAGTTGTCTTTTCTGGTAATGTGACACTGGACAATGTGTTTATACTATTATACTATGAATTTTATTTTACATTGGGAATCTGATACAAAGAAAACCTACTTGCTGGCTTATTGTGAGAACTGACGATAGCTAACACTCTAAACGTAGAATGGCTATTTACAAATTTATTGTAGCATTGACCGATTACTACTATATTTTAGAAATAGTAACAATCTATGTCCAGTCTTCAGTAGCTTGTTTTTTCTAGGTGTGCTATATGATAGTCTATTAGAATGAAAGCAAAAGTAAATTATTTCTTTATTCTTTATATCTAGGGAATCTGAGTCTGGAATAATTGTACTGAGGGGATACACACAGATATATATATATATATATATATATACACACATATATACATATATATATTAAAATGTTCTGAAAGAAACAGTGGTGGTGCTCTTGAGTGAATGCACGATAGCTAATCTAAGGGCTGGTGGGTCAAACCCACCAGCATGTCTGTGGGAAAAAGATGAGGCTGTATGCCCCAGTAGATTTTCGGCCCCAGAAAGTCTGTATAAGGTCCCTATGCATGGGGACTGACTTGATGGCAGTGCAGTTTGTATTGTTTGGCTAACATGTTGTGGATTGAAGGAGTGGATTTGTTTACATGTTGCTATAAATAGGAGTCATTGACTTCTGCAATGGTAAACCATAAGGTAAACCATAAAAGACTCTCATTTCAGCCATAAAAGGCAGAGAAGAAAGTAGTCTTTTGTTTCTCGCCTGCAATTGATTTCTTTTTTTCTTACTTATTTCTTTTTTTACTTAATGTGAATCCATTTGCATTTAATTTTTACTTTGACTGGAAACAAGTAACTTAATTATGAATAGCTATTGCAGCCTTTCTAGTTTAAATTTTTTGAGGCAAGAGAAAAGTTCATAAAGACTAAGGAATTGATATATATGAAAAACAGAAAGGGCCTTGAAGAAGTTAATTGAAAAGTTCCATTATCTTTCAATAAAATTTTGTCATGAACTTTTTGAAGCCCTCTATATTTGGTGGGTAGCCCTCTTGTATATACTGGGTAGTGATAAGTGTCAGGGAAAATAATTCTAATTTTAAGTGTTAGAGCATGATCATGTGTGGGGGCATTAGAGCATGATCATGTGTGGGGGCAGTATTGCTTTTTAAAAGATGGTTCATAGGTAATATTTTCTGAATGGAAAACATTTTAGTACATCACTGGCAAAAAGAGTAGTTTATGGGAAAGAAGAATTTTCAGAGGGATGACATACTAGATTGCTAAAAAAAATTGAGATGCTAATTTTATTCTCAAGAAACTTGTTAAGAAAATAACTAAAAATATAGAGTAGAAGAAATGGCAAGAAAATTAGAGTGGTTTAATAGAAAGAAAATATTTAGCATAAGAGACAATTATGTAGAGAGGGGGTTGGATCGAAAGAGCTTCCATTTGGTTGATTCTAAGTCATGGTGACTTTGTGCACAACAGAATAGAATTCAGAGAGCTTCTGCCTCATCTTCCAAGAGTAAGCATGCTTAAGTCCAATTTTGCAACTATGGTGCCAAGTCATCTCATTGCAGGTTTCTCTTTCCCTCATTGATCAAGTTATATTGAGGCCTTCCTCCAAGAATTGTTCCCTCCCCAGAACAGGTCCAAAGGAAGGGAGTCAGAAAATGTTGCCGTGTGACCCCTAAAATGTTCTTTTATAAATTTCTGGAAATTTTTCCCCTCAAGCACTTTTGTCTGGAAGTTCATGAAAACCTACCTACCTACCACAAAGCCCCCAAATGTTTTTCAATAGTGTGCTATGGCTTCTAGGATCACAGCAATACAGGAGCCACCAAAGCCACCAAGCTGACAGAGGAGTGATGGAATTGTGAATTAAAGAAGAAAATGTAAAAAAATACATAGAAAAATACTACAATGAGAGGCATAAATTCACTTTGTCATTAATTACAATAAGAGCAAAATGATTCAAAACTCCACTTGAGGAGGAGGAACTGGCAGCAGGAACTGGCAGCAGGAATTGTTTCAGAATCATTTCTAACTATCCAGCAGCTTTGGTGACAGGTAGAGTGGTTACATTTTGAGATGGCAACTACAGGGTCAGCAGTTGGAGGCCACCGACCTAGCTGCTCCAGGGAAGAAAGACTGAGCTTTCTACTCCTGTAGACATTTACCCTGTGGCATATTCCATTTCTACTTGCAGCAGAATGAAACAAGACCCATACATCCTGCATATGCAGTAGGCTGCACATACAAAATAAACTCAAGATATACATAAATTCATGAGCATGTATTTCTCCCTCGGTTAAAATTATAAATGATCTATAACCTAAAGATGAGTAATTTGCCTTAGTTCCTAAAGTATGTCAGTAATAAAAGACAGATTTGAATCTCAGGATGACCCTTAAACCCTGTCTACTCCCTGTAATATAGAAAAGGAGATGGAGACAGACTCAGTTTATGAAAACTTTGTAAATAAACCAAGTCTCAGACAGAAAAGCAGTGCCACATTATCCATCACTGTAGAATTTAGAGTGTTTTCATACTCTGACTTTTTGGATCCAATTACCTTCTATTTTTTTCTCTTTTGGAATGTAAAACACAAAGGGACTACAAAAGAGAGAAAGATTATTTAACACTTTAAAAATTGCAAAAAGAAATAAATAGAGCCTCTTGTATGTTTTAAAGAATACTTCTATTGGGGAATCTTACATCTCTTATCACAATTCATACATTCATCCAGTGTGTCAAGTGCATATTTGCACATGTGCTACCATCATCATTTTCAAAACATTCTCTTCCCCATTGAACCCCTGATATCTGCTCCCCATTTCCTCCCTTTTCCTCCCCCATCCACACTCCCTCATGAATAAATTATAGGTTATTATTTCAAATCTCATATCGTTCTCCTTTGCCCCTCACCTACTTTTCTGCTACTCATTCCCCTGCGTGGGGGAGTTTTAGTTGATCCTTGGGATCAATCCTGACCCCCAATCCTTCTGGTAACTCTCCTCTCCTTGTTGCCCCTGAAAGGGTTATCTATGCTGGATTCCTTGTGTTTGAGACTCGTATCTTTAGCAGTGTGCATTCTCTGGTTTAATCTATTTTGTAAGGTAGAATTCAGGTCATAATAGTGGGGTGAAGGAAGCACCAAAGAATAAGAAGGACGTTTTGTGTTTCATCAGTGCTATACTACCACCTGACTGACTCATCTTTCCTGTGACCCCTCTATGAGGGAATGCCCAATTGTCTACAGATGAGCGAGCATTAAGTCTCGACTCCATGTCTGCCACTCCATTCACCTTGTATATGATTTTGTTCTGGGTCTTAGATGCCTGAGACCTGATCCCATCACAAAATGTGGGATTGTTAGAACAAAGTGTTCTTGTGTTAAGGGAGTACTTGAGTTGAGGCCCAATACAATGATCTGCAACCTTAACTCTTATCATATAGATGTGGGAACGTAGATCCTGTATTTAGGCCTGCATAATGTCATTTGCTTTCTCATTCTTTCCTGTACTTCCTTTTAACTTCCTCTTGTCCTACCATCATGTTGCTATTCATTTGGGTTTAGTATTTCCTCACTGCTACATTTGCATTGATTGAGCCCCACTAGGCATCCTATGACCTTCTTTCCATTGATTTTAGCTCACTTGTTCCCTTGTCTCTGGGTTAACCCACCCCTTCCTTTCTCTCACCTCCCCTTTTCCCATATCTCCAGGAACCATTGTTTCCGTTCTTTTCATTTTATCTAAACAGACATGCAGATACATTAATAAGTGCAAAAAACAGGCAAAGTCAAATGAAACAACAAAGGAAGTCAAAACAATGACAGCAACAAAAAAAACAAACAAAAAGAAATGAACAATAACAAAAAGAAAGCCATTGATAAAATGGAAAAGTCTATAAATAGTTCAAGGTCTGTTTGTTAGCCTTTACAAGTGTTTTCCAGTCAGGGTGCCACACTCGGGCTCCAAAGTCTATTTTTGGTAATCCATGGAGGTTTCATCACTGCTCTCTTGTTCAGATGGCTAAAGCGCCTGTGTGCCTCAACTTTCCAAAATGATACATTCTTTTTAGATAAGTGGTTCCATTAATTATGAATCTGTTCTTTGGATTATTATAGGTTACTATGCCTATTATATTTCACTTACTATTCAGAAATGAAATAGCAAAAGTATCCTCTCTTCTCATTTTGTGTGTGTGTAAGACAGAGTCAAAGACAGAGACAGAGAGAAACAGAGACAATTCTTCCCTTTCCATGATTTTACATTTCAGAAAGTAATTTGTGATATCTTGCTTAGCATCTTAACATAAAAAGTATTCAGTAAATCTGTTGATTTATGGGAAATGAAAGGTACTCAATTCATATGAATGTGTCTTTGGGTAATTTCATAAGTACAAGTTGTTTTTATTTAAGCCTTTCTTTTTCTACTTCTGCACTGATGCCTTTTGGGCATTAATTAAAAAACAAAAAACCTCTAAGTATGCTTAAAGCTTTGCTTTTACACATATATATACACATATAAATGATATGTAAACATCAATGTAAATATGTTATTTTAAAAGTACGATTATATATAAATTTACATGTGTATTTATATGTATTCATATATATTTAAATGTTCAAATTTGCCTTGCTAAAAGAGTATTAAAATATAATATTCATTTCTAAGAGCTTTTTCCTTTTTATATATGATTGATACGTGGTTATACTTTGTGTTTTCATTTACTTGCATTTTCTTCTAGCAATTAAAGTTGTCTGTGGTTGCAAATGTAGTGCAAATTATTTTATTGCACTTTAAATGTCAAGAACACCAAGGAATGAGAGAAAGAACATTGAACTTTTTATTTTCTTACCTATTGTCAATAGAGAGCACTTTTACTTAATTTAAAATAAAAATGTACATTACTTTTTAACTCTATTCTAAAAGTATTGTTCTATTTTATTACAGATCACTGAGAATTAGGGCTTTATTTACTATATAAATTTTAAAAATGTATTGTCATTTTAAAATACAATTTCATTTGGCTTTAAATGATAAGAAATTAATGGCATATTAAGCAAATGCCCAAGTCTCAATCAACTCTTCAAAAAGACAATTTTGAGAAAGAATCAAATAGCCATTCAGAAATTCCCACTTTTCAAGATGCAATCATTTTTATATCTATATATATTATATGGGTTTATTTTAACTTATGTATTTCATCATCACTCATGCATTATACTAAACTAGTAACACACTGTTTCCTGATATTTGGTCTGCTCTCATGGAGTAAACTATGGTCGATTAGAAGTGTTCTTGCACTGCACACAAGTGTGGCGTGCATCCCTCGCCCCATCTTGTGTGGCTAGGGTTAAGAGTTACTCCATCTGGCTCAAGCAGACCTTGCTTTAAAGACAATTGCTTTTCTCACCTGCTTTAGAGAAGAGAATAATGTCCTTTGGGATTTTAACAAGCAGTGTGTTATCAGAAAAGAAAAAATTCATTTAGGTCAAGCTGCATATAAATGTTTTACATATAAATATAGTATATAAATGCTACAAAGTAGCATACAAATGTTTTACAATGGGGAAAAATGGACCTTGTAAAGTTAGGTTTACAAGGGCCCAATTCTTTTTATTTTTAATCATAATGAACGTTTCAGCATAGAGATTTTCAATCTGCACATAAATATAAAATTTTATTAATAGATCACATTCATGTCAAATTTCAAACTGCTGCACCCTTAAGCCCTCTTTCCTCCTGTATAAGTTAGACATGGGGTGAAAAATATTGCTTTAAACCCACAAAGAATTATGAAAGAGATCTGATGCAGGAAGCTTGCTTGATCAAAAATAAGGTACTTTTGGTATGAAACTTCCACCTTGAGTGCTCACCATTGATTTCCAGTAAAAATGTATTCTTCCTGGAATCAAATCAACAAATGATCCCAGTTATACTGGTGGATGTGTAGAGGAAGAGAAAACAAAACAAAACCTTCCTATAGGTGCATGAGAAACAGTTAATTGTTTTCAGAAAAGCACTTTTGTTGTTACTGATTGCTGTGTTAGCATTTGTGTCCCAATCACACACTCACACACACACTCACACACACACAGTTTGCAAGCCATTGGAAGGTGAATCTTAATAAACTCTTCAGTTAAATTTTTTTTTCAGTTAAAATTTTTTGTTGCTATTGTTAGATGCCATGGAGTTGGTTCTGATTCATGGTACAACAAAATGTACAACAAAATAAAAAACTGTCCAGTCTTGCGCCATCTTCACAATTGTTGAAAGTTTGAGCCAATTGTTGTATTCCTTGTGCTAGTCCAACTTGTCCAAGCCTTTCCTCTTTCTTGCGTTCCCTCTACTTTACCAAGAATGCTGTCCTTCTCCACAGACTTGTGTCTCCTGACGGCATGTCCATAGTACGTGAGAAGAAGTACTGCCCTCCATGACTCTAAGGAATATTCTGGCTGTTTTTATTGGACAGTTAATAATATTTTCAATATTCTTCAATAGAACCATAATTTATATGTATAATTTATGCTTTGTTCTTCTTAGTCAACGTCCACCTTTCACACAGCTGTTGTTGCTGTTGTTGTTAAGTGCCACCAAGTTGGTTTCAACTCACAGTGACCCTGTATACAGCAAAATGAAACTCTCCTTTGGCATTCCTTATTCAGTATGCAAATTTCACATGCTTAAGAGGCTATTAAAAATATAATGGCTTGGGTCAAACAAACCTTGGCCATTAAAGTGACACCCTTGTCTTTCAACACTTTAAAATGGCTGTGTTATAGATTTACCCATTGCAATGTCATTTGATCTCTTGTCTGCACTTCCATGAGCGTTGATTGTGGACACAAGCCAGACAAAATGCATGATTTCAATCTTTTGTTGATTTACTATGATGTTATCTTCTGACCCAGTTGTGAGAATTCTGGTTCTCTTTTCATTGAGCTACAATTCATACTGAAAATTTCAGGTCTTGATCTTCGTCAGCAAATGTTTCAAGACCTCTGCACTTTCAACCAAGAAGGTTGTCTCGTGTGCACATTAACTTGCTCAGCATGCAGGTTGAATTAGTGTGGTGAGAGGATGCAACTCTGGCTCACACCGTCCCTGATTTTAAATTATGCAAAATGTCTATGCTCTGTTCGCAAAACTTCCCCTCGATACAGGTTCTGCATGAGTAATGTGGTGTTCTCAGATTCCCATCCTTCTCAAGGCTATCCATCAATTGTTAAGACCCACACTGTTGAGAATGTGTGCACACAATCAATGAAGCTCAATGAACATCTTTCTGGTATTCTGTTTTCATCCAAGATCCATTTGACATCCAAAATGATATCCTTTACTCCATGTCATCCTCTTATGAATTTGGCTCAAACCTCTTGAAGTTGCTAGTCCATGTATGGCTGCAACCTTCGTTGGACCCTCTTGAGAAAATTTCACTTGCATGTGATGTTAGTGAGCACAATGTTGGGTCAACTTTCTTTGGCATGAGTACAAATATCAATCTCTGCTAGGAAGTACACCAAGCAACTGGCTTCCAACTTTCCTGGCATTGATAAATGAGCGATTGCAGTGCCTCATCAGCTTGTTGAAACATTTCATCCAGAGCCTCCTTTTTATTAGCTAATGCTATCAGAGCAGCTTAATCTTCTTTTTTTCAGTACCACAGGTTCTTGATCATATACTACCACTCAAAATGGTTGAATAGTGACTAGCTTGTGTGTGTGTGTGTGTGTGTGTGTGTGTGTGTGTGTGTAAGGGGGAGGGGGTTGGTGCAGTGACTATGCTAATCTTGTTAAATTCTATCATGCAATCTCCAGCTCGGTTTCTGTCACCAAGGCCATATTTTCCAACTACTGTTCTTTCCTGTGTGTTTCCAACTTTCTAATTCCAATCACCAATTATCATCAATGTATCCTTATGGCACGTTTTATCAATTTTTTTCAATGTTAATTTCTTAGTTTGAGTTTAATATAAAAAATGTTAACACTAGGAGAGGCTGATGAAAGGGTTGTTTATTTATGTGATCTTTATAACTTTTCTATAAATCTAAAATTATTTCAAATTACAAACTTTAAGAACAACAGTAAAATATTGGAATGCTTACATCTCCAAAATGAGGATTTCTTTTTAGTTGGCAGTACTGAATAACTAACTGTATAAAACAAAGTAACAGTGAGTAATATATTGGGCTGCTAATTGCAAGGTTAGTCGTACAAAACCGCCAGTTTCTCTTAGAGAGAAAGGTCAGACTTTCAACATTAAAGAGTTACAGTTCTAAAAACCCACAAGGGCAGTTCTACTTTGTCGAAAAGGGTTGCTGTGGGTCTAAATTGACTGCAGCAGTGAGTTTTATTTGTGTATAAAACAAAGGAATGAAAGAAACACGGCTATTGTGGGAAGAATAAGAATGGAAGAATTAAAGACTAAGAGTAATGGTATTGTAGCGATGCCTATATATCTGAGATCATCTATTTCAATAATATTAACTTGTAGATGATTCAACTGGATCTCTGAGAGAAAATTGAATGCTTATTAATCTCCCAAGTGGATATTTAAGTCAATTTTCCAATTTCTATACTGTTTTAAGCCACATATTTCTGCATGTAGATAAGAAAATTTAGAAGCAGGAATAAATCATTTGAACTTCTGATCATTTGAACTACTGACCTGACACAGCTCAACAGGTAACCACAATCCCACCACAGGTTCCTTTTAAAAGAGATTAGAGTAAGATAGAGTCTTGTGTGATGATGAGGTGTTGATGGAATTAGGCATCAGGCATCTAAGACCCAGAATAAAGCCATACCATGGTGAATGGGGGTGGGATGGGTGGGTGGATGGGCATGGAGTGAAAACCCAATGCCCATCGGTAGCCAATTGGACAGCCCTTCACAGAGGGATCACAGGAAAGAGATGAGTCAGTCAGGGTGCAGTATAGCACTGATGAAACACACAACTTTTTTTCTAGCTCTTTGTCGCTACCTTCACCCCAATATCATGACCTCAATTCTACCTAGCAAATCATATTAGATCAGAGCATGCACGCTGCTACAGATAAGTGCCTGCAACACAGGGAATCCAGGATAGATAAACCCCTCAGAGCTAATCAGGAGACTAGAGATACCAGGAGGATAAGAGAAGGGTGGGGCCAGAAAGAGAGAATTGATCACAAGAATCAACTAGAACCCCTTCCTAGGCAGCCGGCTAATGGAAAATTGGGTGAGAGGTGATAGAAGACAATATAAGAAATAGAAAAAAATAATCTACAACTTCTCTAGGGTTTATGAGGGAGGGTGGGAAAAGAAATGTGGAGGAGACATCAGGGGCTCAAGTGAGAAGAGAACCTTTGAAAATGAGGATGGCGGCACGTGTGCAAATGTGTTTGATATTTGGAGGAAAGTATGGTTTGTGATAAGAGATGTAAGAGTCCTCAATGAAAGTATTTTTAAAAGACTAAAAATAAATTTCAAAAGTTAAAAAATAGAGTAAGATAAAGTGAGTTATCTGGACATTTATTCCCAGCTGGTTTCCTCGTTCACTGTGATTCCTGGACATGAGTATACAGAGACATAGTGTTGGAAGTCCTGGAAGAGTTAGCTTCAATTCGACTGTTCTCTACAGTTGCTGGATTTGTCTTTCATTACAATTCCAGTCTCTTCAGACCTAGGGGAAATGAAAGCCCCCAAACAAAACTTGGTGGCATCAATTTGAGTCTTACTCAGAATGACCTTGTAGACAGGTACAACCGTTATTGTGGGTACCCGTGACCATGACTCTTGATGGAGGCAGAAAGCCTCATCTCTCTCTTGAGAATCCAGCGACCAGGGGATTCAAATTGTGGATCTTGTGTTTTGCCTTCCCTTGTGGAACCCCTGTGCATTCAGGGCTCATGGAAGAGCTCAGCCTTCTGAAGGTGTGGGGTCCTTTAGCCTTCATTCACTCAAAGCCTCCCCCTGTGTTTACACACACCTATTCCTAACCCCTTATATACCCCAGTGCATCCAAAGTGAACTCACTACTTTCCAACTCTGTTTTTATTCTTTTTTTTTCAATCATTTTATTAGGGGCTCATACATCGTTTTTCACAATATATAAATAAGCATACTCGTCAAGCACCCTCACATGTCCACTTCTATTATTGTTCTCCAATCATCCACCTTTTTCCCTTTAGCCCCTAGTATCAGCTTATCCATTCCTTCCCCTCTTCCCCTGCTCTCTCCTCCCCTCCAACTCTCAATAGTTTATACATTGTTATTGTTTTGTCATATCGTACACTGCCCGACCTCTCCCCCAACCCACTCCTTTGATGCCTGTCCTTCAAATAAGAGCTTGTGTATATATCCTTGCTGTTGGTTCCGTCTCTCTACCCACCTTCCCTCCACCCTTCCAGTATCTCCACTCTAACCATTGGCCCGAAGGGGCCCATCCATCCTGGTTTCCCCATATCTCCTGCTCCCCTCTATGCCAGTGTGACTTCTCCAGTCCATTTGGATTTGCAAGGTAGAGTTGGGCCCATGAGGCTTGGGGGACAGGGAGGAAGGCTTCAGGAATCAGAGGAAACTTGTATGCATCATCACTGCCTGGCTGCCCCCCGACTGGTCTGTCTCCTCCCCGTGTCTCCCCTGTAAAGGGGTGACCAATTACCCACCAGTAGGCCTTAGGTCCCTACCCTGCTCTCCTCCTCCTATGTAATGATGTGATTCTTGTTCTTTGGTGCTTGATATCTGCTCCCTTCGGCCCCTCTTGATCACGCATGCTGGTGTGCTTCCTGCATGTGGACTTTGCTGTTTCTGCGCTGAATGGTGACTCGATTATCTTCAAGTCTTTGAGATTCCAGGCATTCAATCATTTGTTAGCTGGGTACCATCGTTTCTTCTACTTTGTTTGCCTTTGTATCCATTTGTCATCAGCGATATCA
>PVJH01015087.1:0-54761 GCA_004026705.1 Nesogale talazaci
GTGGTGGTGGTGGTGGGGTTTCCTCCTACTTCAACACACTGCACCCTCATTTTTTTTTTAACCATCTTTAGATGCCCCCTTAGATCTGTTCTCTTCCAGCGCCTACCTGCCCTTCCCTCAACCAGATTAGTGCTACCAAACTGCCCTCAACAAGTCATGGGCCAATGCGGAGAGGCTGACACCACAGGTGGGCATGGTGCCCTCAAGTGTGGCAATGAGCCAGGGGGCCTGGGCTTCCGGAGGGTGGGTGTCCACAATGACGTCAAGGACTCCCGGTCTGAAGGCTCAACCGAGGGATGCAGGCCCGGATCTGTAGCCTGACATAGGTCTAAAATCATCTATTTCCCCAAGCTGTTCATAACCCCACACGTACCGTATGCTCAGCAGAACTATTTATTATAAAAATGTACTCCATGCACTGTTTTATGAGCTGACAGAACAGCTTCCACTGATCTATTAACCTTCCACGCATGATGCTCGGGCTCCGAGGTGGGTCCCGGTTGTCTGGCCTGGGAGTTGCCTGCCTTCCCTCCCTGCTCCGCGGGTCCTTGCAGGGCACTCTCTGGGCCGATACTCGAGGTTTATGAGGCCCTTGAAATCCAGGACGTGACCGAGGTCAATAGGGTGGAAATGACACCCGTCTTAGACACTCAGCGAGCTATTTCCACGCCTCTGTCCTGCACCCCCTAGGCTACCGCACCAGGGCAAGTTACAAAGAAACAGTGACCCCTATAGGGCAGAGGAGAATGGCCCCTGTGGGCTTCTGAGGCTGCAAGTCTTCTGAGGAAGAGACAGAACCTTCTTTTCCTTCTGCAGAGGTGGGCTCGAACTGCTGACCCTGTGGTTAGCAGCCCTACCGGGAACCACTACACCAGCAGGGCACCAGGATTTGGTTGGGGTCTTTCAATACCCTAACGATCGTGTGAAGGCAGTTGAGAAAATGCACAAGGTGGCTTTCAGAGATGTGTTCTCTCCTTGGATCTGAGCAGGAACCAATGTAGTTTAGCCTCCACCCGAATCCAGACGACGCCCCCCCCCCCCAGAGTCAGTCACTACACCCAGCGATTTGGAGACGCTCAGTCTCAGCCAGAAGCCTCTTCCTCCAGAGGAGCAGTGCGTGGGATCTGACCACCCACCCTGCAGTGAGCAGCCCCCCATCTAAGCCACCGGGGCTCCCCAAAAGTCTCAACATTAGATTCCCCAACAGTCTCATCATTAGACTCCTCAACAACAGTCTCAACCTTAGACTGCGAGCTCTTTGGCATAAAAAAGAAGGCATGGGGAAGAGGGGTATCTAGAGATGGGTTCCCCCTGCTTAAAAAAAAGGAGGTACAGGGTGTTGAGTAAGGGGAACCCCCCACCTGGTGGCGGAGCTGGCTGGTAACTGAGACACTGCCCAGCCGAGTCTCAGGAGAGGAGCGGCAGACAGAAGCGGCGCTCGCTGGACTGAGTTCCGAAAGCGCCGTGGGCGAGAACGGAGAGAGCAGAAGCTAAGGAGAAGGTTTCCTGGGCTCGGAGTCTCCTTCGAGGCCAGGGGCAGTCCCCTTCCTCTTTAGTGGGCACATCACCCCCACTCAGAGCTGGGAAGGCAGATGCACGCGCCGACCTCGGGTTCAGAGTCTGATCCGTGGCGGAGAGGGACGGGCTGGTCTGCAGTCCACACCGAACCAGACAAGATGGCACCCCGAGTTGTGTTCCAGCGTCAAACACTGCCCGCCTGGACCGTGTGTGTGTGTGTGTGTGTGTGTGTGCAGCTAGTACTCCATAATGCCTGCTGGGCACCGATTCATCCCCCCCACCCCCCAAAGCGGGAAAGGGGCTCCCCAGTGGTGCCAAGGTTTGCTCCTAATTCACAGGTTACCAGTTGGACCCCCCCAGCTGCCTCTCCAGGAGGGCACTGGTGTCCGCCTGGGACACCCGCCCGCAGCAGGCCGACTGCGACAGGGTCACTACGAGTCAGAAGCAACTTGACGTCGTGTTTGGGGTTCTTGGAAGGGTCCCCACTGCATGGTTTTGATAGGGAAGCAACTGTCCAGGAGCCGAGTCAGTCAAGGCGCCCCCTTGTGAGCACGTGGGAGTGAACCCCCAGCTGCTCAGTCCACATGTGCTGAGGGCAGGGTGGTGGGCAGATTCCAGGGGCGGGCGCGGGGCAAGAGAAGAGATGCACAGGTCACTGCAGCACGGCGACAGAGAGTGTTGGGAGGGTGGGGACCGCCGAGCTGTCTCCTGACTGACAGGACAGGGGGAAGGGTGAGCTGCTTGAGACACCACGGTCATTCAGGAGAAGACCGCTCTGGGCTTCACGCTGCTTTGTGGGAGAAAGAGGGGCTTGCTGCTCCCCAGAAGAGTGACAGTCCGCGAGAGCCCCAGGGCAGGTCCACCCCGTCCTACACGAGTGAGCACCGACTCGGTGCCACTGGTGAAGGCCGTCGAGTCTGTCTGCATTTACAACCGGAGTAGGTGTGGGCCAGCTTTTGGATTTCCCTTTCCTTGCACGGACGTACGCTGAGACCAACGACGGCTGCTGTCAGGACCACGCTGGGCTTAGGAGCGAAGGAGTTAAGCCTTCCCTGGTCATTCTTCTTGGCAGACATTTCCTTGGCTCTTCCTGCCGGTGACTTTCTTACGTGCGGGTGGTTTTACACCCGGGCAGGTCTAGTCCGTGACCTGGCACACGGGGGCCCTGCACGCACAGCGGCTACACACCGGGCTGCAATCCCGCAGGTCAGCAGCGTGAAAACACCAGCTGCTCCAGGGGAGGAAGGAGGGGCTTTCTCCTGCCTCAGAGTTCCACTCTCGGAAGCCTGCAGGGCGGTCTGCCCTCTCCTCCGGGGCTGATCCCAGCCGGCAGTGACTCGGCGGCAGGGAGCTTGGTTGGGTTGGGACCTGGCACCCACACAGCACTGAGTCCCCTCTTATCCAGGACCTGGGGCTGCCTCTCCAACCGGTGCGCTCTTGCGAGGACGCCATGGCATCTGGGCCCCGTGTGTTTCCTGGGCGTCTCCCAAGACGGTGTCCTGTGTGTGCTGCTCTCGCAGATGGAGCTTTCCTTCCAGGAGGTTGTCTCGGTGGCTGGGGATGGTTTACAGTCTAACACGCCTTGCAATCGTGTAGGTTTCCCTCGCGGGTTCACTGTGCTCTTATTCTGAAAAGACTGAACGCCCCACTAAAGGCCAAGGCGCCTTGTCCACCGCGTCTGCCTCTCGGCCCCGGCTGCTGTGTAAGGTCTCCGCTCCGTTTGCCTGGCAACAGTGATGGTGGTGGGGCTCCGTCCTTGGTACCCGACTTCTTGATGCAACCAATGCCTCACCGTTGAGCACGTGGTCGGTCTCTGGCTTGAAACGTCACGCAGGTGCGTGTGTGAGGCGGACATATAGATACTTAAAAGGTATTTAATGATCTCATGTATATATATATATTCATCGTTGTTAATGAAATACCCAACCGTTCCATTTCATTAATGCGTTTTAATACAAGATGGATGTTGATTTCATTAAGTACCTTTTAGGCATTTACAGAGCCCATTAAAGGCCTTTTCTCCTCTAAGCCACGGAAATGGCCAACGATGCTAGCTGCTCTGGGCTCCGTCTGGTTGTGGTATGCTATGCATTTAATGCATGCCTGGATTCTATTTGCTAATATTTTATTTAGTATTTTCCCTCCCGTAAATATTTAGATATGAGATTGGCTTGTGGTCTCGTTTGTCTCATGGCTGCTGGCTGGCGTCACCCAGAACCCATTTCATGGCACCTCCTCCTCAGACGGAGCGCCCACAAACTCCTTTTTGAGCTGAGCTGTCTGGACCATCTCCCACCTACATGCTGTCAGCTGCCCTGGGCCAGGCCCCCCCCAGGCAGAGCCAGACCCGAGGTATGTGCGCCTCCTTGACCTTCCACTATGACATCCCACGGTCCCGAGGGCTCCAATCCAACCTGCCAGCCACAAGGCTGCCCGAGGATGACCCCAAGAGCCTCTTTTCAGGGTCCTGTCCCCCAGGGAGGACTCGATGTACCTGGTGGGCAAGGCCCTTTCCCCGCGGCTGGCCCAGCCGCCCGCAGGGAATGGTGTGTGTGTGTCGTGAGTATTGGCGAATGATCTCCGAGTCCAACTTCCTATCCCACTCTTCGGCCTTGTTACCCAGACTAAGGGCCCCAGGACAGCTCTGTGTCCTCTCTTTGGGACGTGTTCTCAGCCTCCCAGCAGCCCCGTCACCACACGCTCTCAGTGCCCCTCTAGCCCTACTCTCGTCCTTGAATTCACCAGGGTTGCCCCACCGTCAGGCTTCTGGCACCGACTGCTGTCTCCTCCTGCGCCACCCCGCCACCATGCAGGTCTTGGCATTGACCTGTCAGTCTCTGAAGAGACCTTGTCCCTGGGACTTGTACTTTCATCAACTGCCGGGTGCTCAGAGCACACCACACCACGGGTACTCTGTGCATACTGGTCGGTAAATACGGAAAATCACCACCTCTGTGCAAACCCTCGCCCCCCAGGCCCTCCAGCCCATCTGCCAATCTGTGTCTCCAGAAAGGGATCTCTAAGTGCGGGGTGAGATTCTTTGTGGAATTGTGTTTCTTACTGACTTTCACAGTCTTTGAAGAACAGGGCAATAGTTTCCTTAGGGGATTAAAGGGAAGGGGTCCAGTAAGACCCAGGATTCAGCCCCTTTTTGTCTTACATTCAGCACACTGAGTGAGTGGGGCCATTGGTTAGCTCCCCGCTTAGCCCTGATGTGTGACAACGTGGGCTGCCGGGGATGGGGTGGTGGGGGGCAGAGAGAGGAGAAAGTGTTCCATAGAGAGACAGGGTCTTGGTGCTCCCCTGTGGATCACCCGCCTTCCCTTCCAGTTCCTTCCCTGGAATCCCTCAGGGTGGCCTCCGCCTTTGCAGGAGGGGAAGGGAAGGGAGGGGCCAGCCCCTCGGCATCTTTCCGGGCTCCTGATCACACTGTTACCAGTCAAGTTTACTTGCCCCTGATCAGAACAGAGAGGCAGACTATGGGCTACATCTGGAGAATCTTCTGGAAAGAGAATGCTTTTATGGCTAAAAATGAAAATGTGGCATGAGGGCGCACTGGCATGTTCCACAAGGCTGTAAAAACTGAGATCTCTACTTCACCTGGAGGAAGGGCGATAGTGCAAACATGTTTGCCTGCCAGTGGGGTGCTGAGTCATTTTGTTCTGAAAAGGGGGGGAGGGTAGGCCAAATCCATTTGGGAATGTGTGGGCCAGACGTCACGAATGACTGGCTCTTTCTAGTGACTGGTCTATTTATTACATGTAAACGAGAAAACCGTAAACACTACGGGTTATCCTGGTGGAGGCTCATCTTTGACTCCCTCATGGAAAGACGACGTCCATCCTTGTCTGGTCGGGCTGATCCTTGGGCATGAAACCACTGGAACACTGTCTCCTTGGGTCAAATGGCTGTGAGGAGACCTTCGATGGTTGAACAAAACCCAATTCCACTCACTGTCATGGAGTCGCTGCCTCTAGGAGTGACCCTATAGGACTGACCAGAGTTGCCCTGGTGGGTTTCCAAGACGGTAACATTAGCAGGGTTAATGTTCCCCTTGTGCCAACCCAACCGGAGAGCGGGAGCCCCTGGGCAGCCTGGACAGGTTTCCTGGAGTCTGTCCCACAGTGTGACCACACAGAGCCTGCGACCGTCAGTCATCTCTGGGCAGGGGACGCGGGACAGGTGTGGCTCAGAGAATGAAGGGATACAGTGGCCTAATTTGTTCTCTTTCTGCAACTGACGCTTCCTAAGACTTTGGGGACAGACATATGGATCCATCCTGGGATACTGGCCGCTGTTTCGATGGAGTTCTGCCAGCAATGCTCAACCACCAGCCACAGGTGGTGGGGTGGACACAAATGACCTCTTTTTTCCCTCACGTGCTACGGGGCCGGAGAGCAGGGCGGTCACTGGAGCTGAAATGGGGCAATACCAGTGAGCGAGCTGGGGAACCAGCTGAGGGGGTGCTCATCCTTCCTTTTCAGTTCTGTGACCTGGGCCAGGCCGACCTTCAGGACTCCTAGGGGGGAGGAAGGAGGCCAGCTTCCTCAAAGGGTTTGCTGTGAGGACAGAACATGGACATCGATGGAGTGGAGGGGCACTGCACACGGAATCGCGCTTAGCACGGTGCATGCAAAAAAACAATAGTCATAGTAAAATCGGCCCTCTCTCCGAGACCAGAGGCCACTCCCAAACACCTACAAAGCCATTGCTGCTCCAGAGTGGAAAGCTGCCACTGATGGGGCTCCTGGTGCCGTTACAAACCTGTGGGCGTCATGGGGCAGAGAAGGGGCAATGCCCCGCCCATATGGGGGTGGTACATGCTGGAAAGTCCAGATTTGGGGGAGCTGCTCGGGACACAACTCAGTTTCTCCCACAGATACATTGTAGCGCAAAAGAGGTTTAAAAAGAAAAAAAAAAGAACTGGGAACATAAAAGGCAGGCCGAGCTGCCACACCGTCTGGCGGGGTCCTCTCTGCATCGGACTCCCGCACATTTGACAGAGAGAGAGAAGGTGATGGCGCTGAACACCATTTGTATGAGTTGGGGGCTGACCCAGCCTCTGCACCCCCCACCAGGTCTGTCAGCTTGCCGTGCTGCGTGCCATGACCTGTGTGCTGGTGATGCAGACAGCTAGGCCACCGGTCTCTGAAATGCCAGCAGGGCCACCACGTGTGTGACCGGCGTTAGTGGGGAATCCAGATTAGGAAGAAAGGCCTGTGGATCTACTGATGAAAATGAGCCAGGAAAACCTTCAGGCTGACACTGGGCCACTGCCGGAGCCAAGCCCCCGCTGGGCTGGAAAGCATTCCACGTGCACAGTGGTGCGCTCCCCCCGCCCTGGAGCATGGCAGGATCTGGGGGGGATGCCTGCCTGGGGAGACAAGTGTCGGGAGTCAAGAGCTGGCTCCACAGCCGCTGGCGACAGTTGCAGAAATGTAAACGTGGGCGACGGCTGATGACGGTTAGAAGCTATTTTTCGATACGATACTTCACGTACTGTGTCTACGTTGAAAAAGCAGAGTCCTTGGCAGCCTGTGTACAAGTGTGCTGTATATAACAGAGTGCTCGAAGATTGGTAGGAGGCCCCCCTCCCCAAAGAACAAGAGGAGTCCTTCTTGTGAAGATGCACTTGCTACAATGCTTATGAGGTGGCCAGCAGGATGCCTTCTGCTGAGGTGACGTAACACAAAATGAGAAGAAAGAGTTGCAACAATGACCCCTGGAAGGTGGAAGACATGAAGTAGGAATTGAGGAAACTTGGAAGTTGTCAAAAACGAAAAAGAACTCTCTACACTCAGTCTCCTGAGCCCTAGAGACCTAACAAGGCCTGACATTGGCGACCGGCTCGGAATTGGACAGCCGTATTGCCTATGAGGCCAGGTCGGGGACATTGCGGAGGAACGTGTCACGTTCATCGCTGCCCAAAAGGACATGTCCAGACCTATCCTGAAGTGTAATGCCATTAGTGACAGGATACTGTCCCTACGCCTAGAAGGAAGATCAGTTAATACAGCTATTACTCCCATTTATGGACTAGCAAAGAGGAGGAAATGGAAGAGCTTTACAGACGCCTGTCGTCGAACGCTGAGCAATCAAGTCTTAAAGACGCACTGAGCATTCCTGGTGACTGGACTGCAGATGTTAGGGTTGTGCTGTTGTCGCTGTTAAAAGGGAAAAAAACCCAAAAGCCAAGCTCCCTGCTATCGACTCAGTGGTGGCTCACCGCATACCCCAGTGGGTTTCTGAGATGGTCACTGCTCTGAGGTAGAGAGCCCAGTGTTTCTCACGCGTGGCACCGCTGGCCTTGGACTGCCGGCTGGGTCCATGGCGGCCCAATGCAGGATTCCCCCAGTGCCAGCAGAACGGCTGGAACTCGCAGTGACCCTCTGCATAATAAGAGAACCGCCGCCCAGTGCTGGGCTGCCTGGCCATAGGCACGTTGCAGTTCACTGTTGCTGTTGTGTCCATCCACACGGTCACGGGTCGTAAAACCTCTTTGTGTACAGACAGCCTTTCTGCTATCCTGCTGCGTTACCAACATGATGTCCCTGCCAGGGGCTGGTCCTTCCTGACCACACGTCCAAAGTAAGGCATGTGGGCTGCTTTCCCTCCAAGAGCATGGGAAGGAGATGACCGAGGATGCACTGGTGGCTGCATGGAAAACCGCTCTGCTGGAAACGGCTACTCAATTGGCGGGAAGGAGTTGAAAGAGAGTGAGGTGGGGGCTTTGGAAGAAAACGATCTGATTTGGGGGATGGAGTTCCGCCCGCCTGTCCTGTGCTGGAAGCCCGGCCCGGCCCTCGCTTGGGATCCTGACAGCTTTTGTGCAGGACAGGTCGCCAGCCTCTCAGGACCTGAGCTCCTCACTGACCGAGGAGGAGACCCTGTGGATGCATAGCTCCACCTGAGGGAGGGAGAAGCTGTGTGTGTCAGAGGGGGCTTCAGAGGCTTATGGGAAGAGTTCCTATCTTTGAATCCCCCTTTCCTTCATAGGTTTGTGAAGGGTCCTGGCATATATATATATATATATATATATATATATATATATATATATATATTTGACATATAAAAACAGTGACAGCTAGAGCCAGGGAGTCAGAAGCCCCTGCCTCATCTGGTCCAGGAAAGGGCGGCCTCGCAGGGAACCTTTCTCACGGAGGCAACAGAGGAGACTCGTGGGTCCGCTGCCCACTTTGTGGCCTGCCCCCTCCTCTGCACACCCTCTTTCAGAAAGGGGCAGTTGCCAAGATGCAGCCAGCTCGGTGGGTGGGGGTGTGTGTGTGTC
This sequence comes from Nesogale talazaci, assembly GCA_004026705.1. Classification (NCBI taxonomy): domain Eukaryota; kingdom Metazoa; phylum Chordata; class Mammalia; order Afrosoricida; family Tenrecidae; genus Nesogale; species Nesogale talazaci. The sequence continues at coordinate 8,807 of PVJH01015087.1, forward strand.
CATGGACTGTTCTAGGAGCCCCTGGGGGTGGAGGGCAGGTGGGCCCTGGCAGCTGGTGTGTCACACGCGTTTTTGTTGTGGGAGCCACCATCGCACCTTTAGGATAAAACATTGCCAGTTTGGCTTCCTCGAAGACAGAGCTCTGTGCGTACAGTGGGACGGTCTTCCTCTCAGAAGCGCCCTTTGGTTTTTGTTACTCTTTCCCTGCTAACCTGTCCAAATCTTGCCGATAGTGAGGATCTGCAATTTTCTGGAACGTTCTGGAAAACTCAAGACTACTGTCACAGCCGGCTTTCTCCCTCAGCTCCCGCCCGAGGACGCCATTTCCCAGGTGAAGAGCCCGAGGTCACAGGCAGCCTGCCTCCGTTCAGAACTCTGCCTTTATGCTCGAATTTAAGGGATTCTAATGACCCCCTTTCTCCCTTAAGTACCACTTGGTAGGAACAGTTAAGAAAAGGTTTGGTGGCAGAGAAGCTAAATCTAAGAATAAGAAAAGCTTTCTCAGTGTATACTAGTTATTACTTTCGGCTTCCTTGCCCCTTTCTCCCCCCTCCCCTGCCCCAACCGCCCCCGGGACCAAGGACAGGTGTGAGTGGGCATTTCTCTGCAACCCCCACTCCACGCCATTACTTAGAAACCTTCCACAGATGACACGGGTGGTTCCCCTAGACTTCCTAGCCTCTCACTGTGCTTGTCCACAGTTCCCTCCCTGCACCCCACTAATTGCCCTGCAGTTAAGGCAGCTGGCGGTTTCCTTTGGCCCCCCTCCCCCACCCCCAGCAGCTAGGAAGCGAAGCGGCCCCACAAAGTCATGCAGACGGCAGTGCATTCAGAGGAAAATCACCATCCTTCCTCTTCCTCCCTCTCCCTGGCACCGAAAGTCTGCATTTCTACAGCAGAAGTGCCTTTTTTTTTAGGGCAACGGGAAAATGAATAATTCAGTGGCTCCTATTCTACCGGTGTAGTGTGATACAAACAATCCAGATGGGGCCAGACTTGCTGGCCCCACGAAGGCCGCTCCTTCCCCTGCTTCTGGCAGCATCGACTTTGGCCATGAATCTTTCAGCACATCCTGCATCCTGTCTGAGCACGGAGACACCACAAAGGGTGCTCACGAGGCCCAGAGGGCGCAAAGCGGCAAGGCTGGTGGCCACACACGGTTTTCTCCTTCAGACCCAGGCACACAGCTGCGGTTTACACTTAACTCTTGGAGGATCCTGAGTAGGGAAGGTGACACCAACAAATACCCTTTATGAAATACGACAGATTTCATCTGGGAAGTCATCCTGGACAGGCCATGCCTTCTGTCTGACATTGGCAGGGGCACTTGGGTTACTCAGATTTCAAGGGTCCTCCACCAGGAAGCTGCGTCTGTCTGAAACACTGCCTGTGAGCTCCGTTTCCCCCGACTCCCCGGGTCCGCAATCAATGCTCGGAGGAGCAGCGAGCTGGGGATGGCATGAAGCATTGCACTGGGTCCATCTGCGGCACCTCTGTACAGTGTCGCAGAGCAAGGGTGCTACTTTGAGGCTGGAGGTGTGCGATTTTCAAAATTGGCTGTAGCACCAGGAAGATGCATCTGAATGGTGATGCTGGAGAAGCATAGTCACAGTACCATGGATTGCCAAGAGAAGAAACCAATCTGCCTTGAAGACGCACAGCCAGAATGTACTTTGTCTTGTGTTCAGGAGAGACCAGGCCCTGAAGAAGGACATGGATGGTAACGAGGAGGGGAATAACATCTAGGCCACCAGGGCTCCCTGTACAACACTAGGCATGTACTCTCAAGAAGACCCGGTACAGCACAGGCAGAGAATTTACACTAGCGGTAGAGGGTTTTTTGTTTTTGTTTTTTTTTTTGGTGGCATCACCGCCCTGGTGGGAGTAGGAAGCCCAGCCTTGTTCCTGGAGAGCTGCTGCTGGATTTGAACCGTCAGTCCTGTGGGCCTCAGCAGTAGAGGTTTTTTAATCGTTCAACAACAGATGAAATTTTGGTTAAGAGCAGCAGCAGATGCTCCTCTGCTCTGACTCTGGAGCGGACATGAGATTTCGGTAGCTAGTGAACTCGAGGCTGGACTGGCTCAATCAGAAGCCTGACAAGGACCATTAGCGCATCCAGTTGGCCCTTCAGACCCATCTTCCAAACCGGACAGGCCAGATCAATGAAAAGAGGGATGTAAAGACAGAGCGAGTGCAGTTAAAGCCATCAGGCCAAATCCACCCACAGGAAGGAAATACAAGTGGACAGTAAGCCCCCAGTCCAAGAAAACCAAACAGAAACACGTGTCAAGTGAAAAAGTAACAGACGAACTCACTTGTTTGAAAACACCGAGGTATGCCCTCAGCCACCTGGACCAATACCATACGTCACATGCGACACGGGGGGCGGGGTTGCAGGGGTCCCTGGCGTGGGGCGACTCGACCGCACTGCATGGCTGTGCTTCTTATGGCTGTCACCAGGCCTCTCTCTCTTCCTAGCCCGCCTCTGATGGGAAGCCCTGCTGATGTCTGGTAGACGTCCCAGCCACGTGCAAGCCTCCAGGGCTGGGCACCTGGTGGCTGTGCGAGACGTGTTCGGCTGAGAAATGCACATGGGTGTCCCACATGGGCAGCGAAGTTTCTACCGGCTACTCACCACTGCCCCCTGGAGAAGAAGCAATGGAAGCAACACCCTCCTAACCAAACCCGTGGCTGTTACGTCAAGCCAACAGCAGCCCTCCAGCACATGGCAGGGGTGACCAAGGGGGTCTCAGGCTGTCACTTTCATGGTGCTCAAAAAAGCTCTTGGCCAGAGTAGACGTGACCCTGCGAGACAGGCAGGAACGCTGCTGTGGGTGTCCAAGACTTAAAACACAATCTGTATGGGAGTAGACAGCCTCATTTTTCTCCTGAGGAGGGACCAGTAGGTTTGAACCACCGACCTTGTCGGGAACAGCTCAGAGTGTAGTCCGCCATGTCTGCCAGGGACCCTGTTTGGTTAGGGGCTGAGCCCTGAATGACTGTTACCACCCCCATCCCACTCCCCCCATGAGGGAGATCACTTTAAAAGGCACAGTAACCAAGAAAAACACAACAAGCCGTAACTTGTCTTAAGTAACTAGACAAGGAAATCTTTAAATGAAGTAAAATAATCCTACTAGAAAACGTATTACACCACTAGAAGACCATGAGAAATCAATTAAAGAGATAAACAATAAATTCCTCGTCTACCTGATAAAGTCAGAACGACTAGATATAGCACAATCATTAAAAGGGAGGACAAGGGAATATCTTTTTTTTTAAGCACTCTCCTCGGCCCATACCCGGCGTGTTCTCTCTCTCTCTCTCTCTCTCTCTCTCTCTCTCTCTCTCTCTCTCTCTCGGCTCTCCTGGGAAACGAATGGCTCTTTGGACAATGGAACAAAACAAGAAAGGGGCACCGACGCCGGCTGAGGAATCCTAGCCTCCCAGAATCGACAAACCAGGTCCCAGCTGGATCGAGCCTTTGGTTAAACCGGGGCCAGGGTGTTGGGTGCAAACCAAGCCCCTGCAGGCCGCTCTACAGAGACAGGATGGAGACGCTGTCTTTAAAAACAGGAGGTTTCGGAAGCTTCCTCTTGAGCCGGCTATGCACCCCATCCCACGCCACCCCCCACACACTCCTGCACACACACTCACCTCCACACGCGCCTGGAAGAAATAAGTTCAATGTCCTCTTAACTGGGCTTTGTTTTTGTCGGGACAAAACTCACCTCTTGATTTCCATCGTGATTTTCTATTTTTTTTAAGAGGGCTAATTCTTTAATTGCGTACTACGTAGACAGCTCTGCAGTCCTGCTAATGGCCGGGAAGCCACGTGATCGGGTCCCTGAGCTCTCGTTCACTGAGCCTCAGGTGACGGGACGAGGAATTCTTCGTCCCCTGACTCACTTCTGCAGAGGCAGATGCGAGGCCAGGCAGAGTTAGGTAGCCAGCCCTCGGTTATGCTGTACAGGGGAAGGTGGGCAGGAGGTTGGGGGCGGGGAGGAATTTAAGTGTGTTTAGGGGCCCTGGTGGCACAGTGGTTACGTGTAGGGCTGCTAACCATAAGGTCAGCGGTTCGAAGCCACCAGCCAGTCTGTGGGAGAAAAATGATGCTTTCTACTTCCCAAAAGAGCTCGACCTTGGAGACCCACAGGGACAGTCCTACCCTGTCCTCCTGGGTCATCTGAGTTAGGGTCCCCTCAATGGCAGCCGGATGAGTGTTCTGAAGTTCAGCGTCGCAGCATCATTTGCTGTAGCAATAGGGACAGCCAAAGGTTAGGGTGAGGAGCCCTGGTGGCTCAGGGGGTCAGGCGGCTGGCTCCACAGGACCGAGGCGAGCTGTCCTGGGCCAGAGGGGCAGTCTCAGAGGCCCACGGGGGCGGCTCTACCCCTGTCTGCCAAGGACCTAGGCCCACGGCCACGGGTGTGGTGGCGCAGGGGGTTAAGTGGAGCGTAGCTGACGCCCAGGCGGCTTTCGGGATGGGACAGGCTGCTGCTCCCACGAAGGATGACAGCCTGCGGCCCCTCTGGAGCGGTTTCCTGACCTGCCTTGGGTGGGGTCCCCTTGAGGGCTGAGGGGGTCCTTTTGGTTTCGTTTGTTTTTAATGGTCAAGGTACAGAAACGGCACCTAAGCCTGAGTTAGCTGCGTTAGCTTTGTCTTTAAACCTGGTGCCCAGAAGCTGCGGAGATGGCCAACTCGGCCGTGGGTGGTTCTCTGAGGCCACCCTGCGGGCCGGGCTAGGAGGAAAGCCGGGCTCGACACCAGCACGGCCCCCTCCGCTGAGATGCGCAGCGCTGAAGGCTGCTGAGAGGAAAAGACTGGCTCTAACTCCACCTGAGGGTCCGACAGTGAAGGGGCTCCGACTCCCAGATCTCCTCCAGAGGCAGCAGGGGACTTCACAGGTGACCATGTGCACCCCCCTCCCGCAAGCATGAGTGGGCACCAGGTAATACGTATCACACGCCTCACCAAAGATCAGCAGCTCTTGCCATCCCATTAGGGGCGAGGGATGATTACATGCTTGACGAATATGGTCCTCAAATGCTGCGGCAAACAGCCAAATGGCCCCAGGCCGAAACAAGTTGCCATCCCAGATTTAACCCATCCATCCATCCATCCATCCATCCATCCATCTATCCATCCATCATGCAACCTGGATGTTCCTCTCTAAGTTCTACTTTTCACTTCTGTAAACATCCATCTAAAATGTCTCCTGTCCTTGGATGATGTTCAAAGCATGGAGTTGTCTAGAACATCTAGAATTGGTTTTGTATGAGGCTCTTCTACGAAGTTCGCCAAATCACCAGCACTTACTAAAGACACGATCCTTTCTAAGGGACTTAACTGTCGGTTAGCCTCCTACCACTTCTGCAGAATTGCCCCCCCCGCCCCCCGTCCCCTTCATTTTGAACTTCAAGAACACAGGCGAGTACGTGCGAGAACAGGGCAGGCCCAGAAGGCGACACAGGCCCACCGTCCATTTCCAAGACTGACGGCAGATTCCGAACCTCCTGCCTGTCCTGCGATCAGGGAAAGGGCCAGTTGTCAAGTCAGTCCATAAACTCAACTTGAATGACAAAGTTTTAAGAGGGGACAAAAAGGAGTTATTAGTTGCTGAGCCCCGGTGGTGTAGGAGTGTGGGACTGCGGCCCACTGGCTTGGTGGTTCAAATCCAGCAGCAGCAAGGCTGGGTAGCTTCCACGACCGCCAGAGGGCAGCGATGCCCCAAAACAAAAACAAAACAAACAAAAAAGGAAACATTAGAAATGAAAACAGACTTAAAAAAAAAAAAAAAAAGGAAAACTAGACACTGTCCCCCCAAATGCCAAGCATATCCTTCTGCCTGTGGGCCACTGAATGTCACTGCAAACGTGACGACATGTTCATGGGTTCTCCCAGCCCCTGGGGGTTGCCTGTGGCGACGCGACATGGGCCAATCCCCGTGTGGCCATGTGGGGGTTAATTCTCAGCGACGCTGCGTGCCCCGTGTCGGCGGTTGCTTGCCGGAGCGTGAAATCGGAAAGCTCCGGAGAGCCATGCAGCGGCTGCAGGAGCGATGCTGTAAAGTTCTGCATTAAACATTCATGCGGCAGGCAGGCTCGCTCCAAACCTGGCGGGGGGGAAATATGAGACACCCCACTGTCTCCCTGGCAATTGGAGACATTCCTCAACAAACAGCACCTCAGGAAGCGAATGAAAGGGCAAACAAGCCGTGAAGAAATCAATGGTTCAATCACCCAGCTCTCCCCTCCCGGCCTGTAGGAAAGGCTTCATTTGTGAGGACAACTCCCCTCCCCGCGTGACGCTCCCCCAGGGCCCTAGGGTGAGGAGGGCGCCCTGGGGGCTCCTGCTGTTGGGTGGCTTGGCACCTCTCTTCCCGTCATCTCTGATTCCCTTCGTTTGCTTAATCTCCTCCATATCCCCACGGAGATGGACACAAGGCACAGAGGCGGGCTCGGGAACAACACAAAGGCAGCCCATTTTCAAACGGGGTTGGCTTCCCTCAGTCACAGAGGTTAGGGTTTCCAACGGAGAGTTTGACGTGAGGAGGGGCAGGCAAGGGGGTGGTGGTGGTGTCATTCAATCCATAACCAGGCTGGTGTCCCGGGACAAGAGCCTCGGATGGCTCTGCTGGGTGCCCAGCTGTTTGGCACCTCTCCTAATCTGTTGTACATCAGCCCATAGCGCCTCCAAGTCCCCGAACCAGATGGAGTCCGATCTCGCCGGAACTAGACAGTCTTTCCAACACGCAGCCGGCACCTGGGCTTGGCGGTCCCCTGGGAGCGGAATCCGGGCTCTGTAACTTATCCTCCCGTGAGAAGGCGGGGCTTCGACTCCGCACATGGCCTTCAGAAGACAACGTGGGGATTAAGGTATGAATAGCTTTGTGATAGGTTTGAACTCGAGACATTATGCCCCAACCTTGGCAGCTCTCAGAGGGTAAGATTGTAAAAACTCTGCAATATGGGGTTGTGCAAAGTGGGGCCCACTGCCCCCCCCGTCTTAAGCTCGTGTGAACCACAGAGAGGCCTCGTACCACAGCCCGCTGCTGCCCCCAGGGCTGAGTGGAGAAAGGTAAGATCCTTCGGCATTGGAAGAGGACTTAGATTGGGAGGTGGCAAGACTTCACCTCACGCACTCTGGTCATGTGACCAGGAGGGACCAATGTCCAGAGGAGCAAGGACGTCATGCTTCATTGAGGGTTCTTGAGCGAGAAGAGAGACAGACACACAGCAGCCGCAGCGACTGGCTCACACAGAATACTCTTGGGGCTGCTGCAGGACCAGGCAGGGTTTGATTCTGCTGCCCATGGGGTGGCTATGAGTCGGGACTGACTGGATGGCACCCTGCCACCACAATCTGCAACATGTGCCAGCCGTGATGCTAGGTGCCCGCAGAGGTAAGCTCCATGGACTGGGGGCGCTGCGTGCAGACTGGCTGGGGAACTTGTGGTGGCGCTTTTCGTTTCCCATAGGGAAAACCCAGGCTCACAGAAGCTGAGTCCAAGGTCCGGGGGGCCAAGAGACAAACCTGGGCCCCCATGACCACGGCACCCACACTCTCCTCCCAGTGGCTGGCTGTCTCCCCACACCTTGGACAGGCTCTTCCCCAAAGAGCCAGCTACCCAGTCACTGTTGGCAGAAGACACTGGAGAGTTGCTTCAGGGAAGCAATTGAGTGGAGGGGGCGGGAGGCTGAAGCATGGGCAGGCTCCCCGGTTTTGTAGTAATCCAACAACGGCCCTGTGCGTCCAGAATGTCCCAGGTCCTATACAGAGCCCTCGGGATTCATGGCCCAAGAGCAGGGCCCTTGCTTGGGCCACTTGTTGTCCAGACGCGAGAGAAAGCACTGTGCAGGACCCCTACCTGCTGGCCCCACAATTCTGCCAAGCCTCGCCGTAGGGCTCAGAGTGGCGTGTCCACTTTATATTTCACAGAAGGCCAGGCATCCTCACCCAAACGGATGTTTGTCCCCAGCGGCCCGCTTGCTTTCCCTTCAAGCTGTGGCTTTCCCAAGGTTTACATTTGTGGTCAAACAGGAAAAGTAGCTTTGCCAGTCTATTACCCCTCTGTCTCTGTAAGGCGGCCAGTCCTCGGGTTGTACTCGGCCTGTGACATCAGCACTCGCAGGTAACAACATCACACGCCTCACCAAAGAGAAGCAGTTCTAGCAATCACATTAGGGATGGGTTAGTTAAAAGCTTAACTAGTTGGTTTTTGAATGCTGTTATAAATATCCAAATGGCCCTAGGTAGGAAAAAGTTCCCATCCTAGATCCAAATCCTTCCACCCACTCATCCATCCATCTATCCATCCATCCATCCATGCATCCATCCAAATGTCCCTTGGTAAGTTCTATTTTGAGCTTCTAAAGGGCAGAATAGTTGCAAAACCAAGGTAAGCTACCAACTCCTCTGAAAGGACGCTGGAAGAACTGGCACCACATCTATACTGTTAAGTGTGTTTCTATGTCTCTGGACCGATCCTGCTAGGGTAGCGATCACCCATTGCGTCTCTATAAGGTCGGCAGTTCAAAACCACCAGCTATTTCGAGGGATGACGTGAACAGCTGTGACATGCACACAAACCCACATTTTACACCCTCTGAAGAAAAAAACACCTGCCCCAAAGTGAACTGGTCCATGCAAACTGTGTGCTTACCCATGTATATTTTACTATCCACAGAGGTCACTTCCTGCTGAAGCACTAAATTGCAAATACTGAACCAGCCGTATGCATCAAATAACTTAAAAGTGTCCACTGAACATGTGTGCAGGTCTGTGGATGGGCGTGAGAACCCCGGCTCTAGTGGCGGGTAGGGGAATGCTCACCAAAGTGGACGCTGCAATTATGAACATCAACTACTGAGGGTAGGAAACCCCCACCCCCCAAAACAAAACGAAACAAACCATCTCGCTGCCACCGAATTGAACCTGACTCATTGTGATCCTACAGGGCAGAGGAGAATGCCCCTGTGTGTTTCTGAGATTGTAGTTTTTTTATGGGAGTAGAAAACTCTCTCTCTCTCAAAGATGGGCTTGGTGGTTGGTTTCAAACCGCTGACGTGTGCTTAGCCACTCAATGCATACCCACTATACCACCAGAGCACCTGGAATCGAGAAAATCGGCCAGAGATCCCTGGGTTTAAAAACACAGAGCTGCCCCTCCATTCTGCTAAGACCGGAGACATTGGCTCAGGCCCGGGCAACTTCGGGGTGACTGAGCGCTGCAGGTGGTGCAAACACCCCTGGGAAAGCCTTCCGGGATGCACACAAGGCCTGCCCTTCAGGTAGGCGGCAGAGTACGGGCGCAGGGATGGTGAGTTCCGGGCATTTACAAAAGTCAGCTGTATTCTTTTGGAGGTAAGTTGGACAGGGTGCAAAGAAGCCACCAGCGTTCCCTCTTTGAGTCTGATTTAGCTCCCCCTGAGGTTGAAGGGCACTAAGGCTTCCATTTGAGTTCATCCTCACCATTCACCCCCCTGAACGACCCTCCCCACAAAACATCAAAGTAACAGCTTCTCTATTTTTAGGGGAAATTAATCCAGCCAGGATAATTACCACAACCCTGAACTGGAAATTGATGACTCATCCAAAAGACAGGAAATAGAGAATTTTACATTCTTAAAGGTACAGTGCAGAGTCCTGGTTCTGGCACCCTCCACTGAAGCGTCTCCGTGCACTTCAGTCAGGGAAACAGTATTTGTCTGGGAGTGCTGTTAGACTAGGTCTGCGACTCTCAGACGTGGCCCAATGTCTTTGCTCCCTCTGACCCAGTTTCCGGAATCTTTCATGTGGAAGTAAAACATAATAAATAAAAGAGAGGCCCCTCCTTGAGCGGAAGCACAGCGGGCTGATGGGAGAAGCCTGGCCTCTGTGTTGACAGTGCTCACACATCTCAAGAGGTGCCCAAGCGGTCTCTGTGAACAAAGCAGTCCACAGAGGGCTGTGGAAGGCGCCCATGGCCGGGCACCCGAGGATTGTCACTGGGTCTGACCCTCTCTTTTGAGACTGCTCCTCCATAACGGACACATAGGAACCTCCTCTGCGGCCGCCAGGAGGAGCCAAGGAGATCCCAATCAAGAAAGACCCTGGAGGGGATTTCTGGCAGGAGGACCGACAAGCGACCTTGATGGCCCACCAGGAAGCCACGTGGAGGCAAAGGAAGCGGCAGGGATGGAGTGCAGGGACGGGAGCTGAGGGAAGCTTGAGCTTCAAAGGGAAAGGAACATGGAATGAAAATAGGAATGATGGCTGGCCCGACACAGACACCTGACCGCTGGCTCCCCTCGCTCAGGCCCACCCCAGCACTCAGTAGTAGAGTGTCATCTCCCACTCACTGCCCGTATCTCCCTGGTGACCAGAAGTGGCATGTGGCCATGGCACCCATTACATGTATCCCCATGCTCGCATGCAGCTCCTGCTTGAGTTTGGAGGGGCAGCCTGGTGGACACCTGCCGCCCCTGGGCTTAATGACTTCACTCTCTGCCTCTTCAGGCCAGCAGAGCAGTGACAGACGGGAAGCGCACCCTCGTCCTGTGCCCTTGGGCAGGCAGGAATTCCTGGGCACCAGGCCTACTTCCCGTCCTGGCCTCCCCTGCAGCAGAGGGAGCAGACCCAGGATGGGTGCCCTGCACACTAGTTTTCTCCTCTTGCTTTGTCCTTCGTTTTTGCTTCATTCTTTTTCTTCCTTTCATTCTTGCCATCTCTCTCTTCCTTCTTTCCCTGTCTTTGATTTTGATAGGCTCCTTTGATTATTTTTTTCTCCTTTCCCCATCTCTAGTTTTTGGGAATTTCCCCCTCCTGTCTCTTTCCCCTATTATTTTCTTACTTGTGTTGTAGTTTTCTCTCTAAAAGTTTTATTTCGTTATTCGCATTTCCTACCTTTCCTCTTGTGTTTGTTTCTTTTGCTCCACCTGTTGGGACATACTGCCTAGCCCCACCTGTACCTCTGGCAGCCCCACCCACTGGACAGGGCCACCACCCCCTCCTGCACTACCTGATGCGTGAAAGATGGCGGCCAACTTAATCCATGCTGAGCTGTTCTAAGGGAAGCGCCAACAGAGAAGAGCACACACACGCCCACCTTCTCTTTCACCCACCAGGAGACCCGGGGGTGAGTAAGGGAGCACTGCCAGGCCAGGGAGCAAAGCAGCATACACACCCCGCCCCCTTGGATACATCGAAACAAAATAAAAGGGAAGAACAAAAACCTGGGCAAAACAGTCAATCAGACACAACACTGCCATAATGTCTTGGGGAAAACAGACAACCTCAGTTCATGGAGGAAAGCAGAAATGGAGCTATACTAAAAGGAAGTAATTCAAGAAAACAGTACAAGAACTGGGGGCGGGGGGCGGAAGTTGTACAAAACAGCAACAAGAAATCCGGAAGAGGGCTGAGCCCCGGTGGCGTAAGAGGTTGAGTGCGGGACTGTGGCCCCCGGGCTTGTCAGTTCAAATCCAGCAGTGGCTCTCAGGAGCAGCGCTGGGTAGCTCTCATGACCACCAGAGGGCAGTGATGCCCACAAACAAACAAACAAACAAAACAACAAAGATTACATATGACAAAATAATAAAAATTAAAAAAAAAAAAAAAAGAAATCCGGAATACTAAGGGATCAGAAGCAGATCATGCATAGAATCCAGTCAATGGAAGATCGAATTATTGAGAGTGAAGATAAATGTCCCGATCCCGATCTAGGAAAGTCATGAAAAATGGGGCAAGTTCGGGACGGCGGCCCACTGGGATGGAGGTTCAATTCCAGCTCCACAGGGGCAAAGGATGGGTACCACCAGGGCAGTGATGCCCCCCCCCCCAAAAAAAAAAAGAAAGAAAAATGGGGCAAGCAAGCAAAACCAAAAAACCCCAGAGAAGTATGTGGGATGCCATCAAGAGCAGCAGTTTACATGGAATAGGAATCGTAGAACAAGTCAACACCACAACAAACACGTCTCAGGAAAAGCAAAACTTTACCTGCCAGGGAGAACCAATAAGACTATACTGTGATTTCCTTGTAGAAGCAATCACACAAGTAAGAAGGCAATAGGATGACATATGTAAAATTAAAAGAAAAAAACTGTCAGCCAAGAGCTATATACCCGGCAAAATTGTCAAACCCGACAACCAAGGAAGGCCATTTCCAATTTCTAGATAAATAGGAATCAAAGGAATCTGTGAAAACAAGACTAATCTTACAAGAAATATCAAAGGGAGCTCTTCAAATTGAGAACCAACAATGGTAAAAGACAACTTTAGATTAATACACATGACATTATCAACAAGAAATACCATTCTATACCCCGTTCTGTACTAACAGTTACAATAATAATTGTTAGTGAACACATAGGCAGGCATGGAAGATGAACAGTTACGGGGAGGAGAATGGGCATCAGAACAGTTTTTCAGGAAAATGTTTCTACATCTGTTGCAATTACAAAGGGGCTTCAAAAAGTTCACCCCCCAAAATCCCATTATATTTTAATTACATTTGTCAATGAACAAAAATATATATTAATTAGAAGTTAATGCAAACATCTTATCATTCCATAGTTCCATCATATCAAGCAGTATTTTACAACTGCTACCAAAAAAGGTTGCCAAACATTCTTTTTTTTCCTGGACAATTTGATATTGTCTATTAGCTTACACCTCCATACCACTATATTCCCAACCCTCTGAAACCCTTATTCTTCATACTGTACCTATAGGCTCATCACTCCTGGGTTTCATATACTGAAAAACATATAATACAACTTCAAGCGGGTGACCTCCCCCCCAATGATATAAAATCTCAAAGATAAGCCTTAAGATGAACAAACATAAAATGAAACAAAAATATAAGATATGGTGAAAAATAGATCAGGTCCAGCATGCAGGGGTGAGGGTTGGGGGGGTGGGGAGGAGTATAAACAGACAAAGTTTCACCTGTTCAAATCTCCTCAAATATTTGTGGATATAGTAAAATATATAGGCGGCAGAATTATAAAAACTTCTTAAGCCATATCAAACCACCTTGAAGCAGAAAGTGGATTGGCCTGGGGACTCAGGAGACAACAAGGTTAACTGGTGCCAAACAGTTCACAAATACATTTTCTAGATCCTTCTGTGGTGGGTAGCAATTGGGGTCTTAAAAGCTTGTGAGCAGCCTTCTAAGGTGCAACTATTGGTCTCTGCCCACCCAGAACCAGAAGTGTGAAGGAAACCAAAGACATATGGAAACAATGAGTTCAAAGGACAAACAGGCCGTGCAAAGACCAGCCTGCGTGACCTCGAGACCAGAAGAACTAGATGGTGCCTGGCTGCCACTACCAATTGCACATTTGAAGGTCCAGCAAAGACTGGGAAGAGAAGATGGAGCAAAGCGAAAAAACCTAAGAGAAAGCAGATGTACTGGTCAGATAGAGGCGGGCAGACTCTGAGACTACAGCTCTTAAGACAGGCAGGTCTAAAAGGCAGGCAGTTATACTAGGGGAGTACGTATCACTCAGGACAAGCGACAGGAGAGAGTTCAAAAAGCAAGAACGGTAAGCAAGGAAGGGGCGTCCAGGGATGTGGAAAGCGCCGGGTAGAAGTCAGATGGATGGAAATGCCACATTGTGCAGACGGCAGTGAATGACAGGAAACAGAACGTGTCCGCATCCTTGCAAGGAAGATGATTTCCCCTTGGTAAATGGCCATCCACGTTAAAATGGAAGAAGCGTAACAACAACATACATCTAGAAACGAAGGAGGAAGCACTGGAGCACAGTCGGCAGCAGTCTCCATGGAAGGTGCCCACCGGCATCCCCCAGGGGTGACCTCATTCCCGCGTGCATGGCTGCGTCACCAGCTGCTTGCGTTTCTTGGTAAATTACGCCTGACGTCCTCATATCCCTACCCCTGCCCCCCCCCCCCCCCCACCAACCCCTTGCCGGGTGGGTGCAGTTGTCCATCGACAATGCTGTTAATAAAGTCCTACGTGAAGTCAGCTAAGGGAAGAGTTGTCCGATTTCTCAGAGCAGATTTTACCTGCTGGTAGAACCCTGATTATACACATGTGCCTCCGTGCTGCCCTAACAGAAATGCCTCAAGCAGTTAGCTCCAACAAACAGAAATATCATCCCTCACAGCGGCGGCAGTTAGGAATCTGAACTCAGGGCAGTGTCCCTGAAGGAAGGCATTCTCTTTGTCAGCTCTCGGAGACGGTTTCTGCCACAGAGATTGCCCTGGTTTAGAAGGTTCGCCGCATAGGGACCCTCGGTTCCAAGGATCCAACCTGCTCTTGCCTCTTTTTGATGAGGTCCCATGTCTCTGCCGTCTTCCCTCTCTTTTCTCTCTCACAAGGTAAAAGAGGACGCAGGTCAAATCCCTGAGAAGTTCCCCTTACATCAGATCGGGGTTGTGACTGACCCCTCCCCGGGCACCAGATTGGCTGGTCTCATCAGACCCTAACACATGGCATGGTGACGTCATTATATAACCGTAGTGGGGGGACAGGGAGGTAGGAAGGAGATACAATTCAACCCATGACAACAGGGTAAAGAGACAAGACTATGCAATTAATTCAGGCAAAGCTCGTCACACATGCCTCTCCTGTAATGTACTCTACAATGTCACTCCTTTGAAACAGCAACGGCTTACAGACGAAGAGCACAACAAGGTGACCTTAAGAAATACGCATTTTACCAGCAGGAAAAGGAGGGTTTGGGAAGTGTAAATTTGCCTCAGATGAACATTAGCTATACTAAAATGCAGTTATTTCAGTGCAATTCCATCTTTTCTTTCTCTGGGGGCTCAGAGCCTCAGCCCACGTGGCAGGAGGAAAGGGCCACAAGTGCCGCTCCTGTGCCAGCAGGGTCCCGGGAGACACAGCAAAGAGGTGGCCGTGGACTTCAGCAGAAAGAGGGATTCCTGTATGCCTGTCCCAGCACAGTTGGGAGGGGGCTGGCAGCAGGTCCAAAGCCAAGCGAAAGTGACCAGTTGCAAAGACAGGTGTAGACACCAGGGACGGGCGTGTCACCACCTCCAAGCCAGTCCAAGGGGTCCTTTAGCCGTCACACCCCCAACACCCGGCTTCGCTGGACCCTATATATAGGTCAATTCCTTAGGATTTGCTGGGGCACCCATCTGAGATGGAGGTATTTTGTGTTTTTTAATTTTTCCTCTTAAAAGAGCAGAGAACTAATTGATTTATTTAACCCAGAAAGGACTGTGATCCAAAAGCCTGCAATCTTCTTCCACAACAACTGCTTTGGCACAGCCCCCACCCCCCCCACCCCCTTCCACGTTCCAACAAATATTAAACTCTGCTTGCCATTTGTCTAAGGAATCTTGCATTAATAAACATGAAGAAGAACACTTTCACCTCCCACTCTCAATGACAGGACACAACAAAGACCAGCTGTACTCATCAATGGGGCCTTGTTCTGCACATAAAGGCTAATTACATTTTGCTTCAAGCCTACACATGGAAAACTTGACTGCTGCCATGCTCGCCACCCCAGCCCTGCCTGCCCAGCTGACGGCCGGCCGCGAAGGGGCACAATGAACTGGGGGCTCGCGGCCTCGTGGGAGTCTGGCGGGGGTGGCGTGGCTGGTCACGCCTGCACCACCTCCTAGTGGCCGGCCGGTGAGATGGGCAAGTCTGCAGTCTCCTGGGAGGAGGACTCAGGATGCTTGCCAGGAAGGACCCTCTTCGCTGACAGTGACCATGGGCCCCAGTGAGCGCCACCCCCCCCACCCCCCCCGCCTTGCTCTTGACTACCCCTACCCCCACCCCGGGGCCTGAAGACGCAGACGCGCCACCCGTTCATCGTGCAGGAAGAAAAGGGCGATGCTGGAGTCACTTCTAGGTCTGGCCCCCTCCACCGCAGCCCCCTGTGCTCTGTCAATAGATCTTCCCCAAGAATCCTGCCTCTCGCAGAGGGAATAGACGCTGTTCTGAAACCTTCCAAACCCATTTGTGAGGAGGTTTGTCCCCTGGGGGCTTATATTCCTGCGTATTAATGAAAAGATGTCTCCGCTAATAAAATGTCTGTCCGGATGCTGGGCCTGAAGCAGATGGTGTGGTGACAAACCTTTCCCTGACGATGGAAAAGGGGCTGCGGAGGCGGGCGCTTCAGATGCCATCTCCGAGGAGAAGCGGAAGGCAAGCAGCAATTACGATCTCAGTCCATTCCCACAGCTCTGCGTGGAGTGCTTCCTCGGGGACCAGGCTTGGGGAGCCTTCCGTCCGTTCCTGATCGAGGTGGTGCGCCCACCATGGGCCCCCGCTCCCCGGCTGGATGATCAAGGCGTCCTCGGCGGAGCGTTCACTGTGCCCCTGGGCCCCGTCCATCAGTAGCACTGGAGTGCTGCCTCCTCTGGGAAGTCTTTCGGGCAGTTCTTCCTTCGGCTCCATTGGGACCGTCCTGTATTACAGGGCTTCCTTTCCCCCTTTATCTGCTTTTATCCTGGGGGCGCCCCTCTAGCTTCCCCAGGGCTTGGCCATGGCGTACTTGGTAGGGGAAGGAGGAGGGGAATGTCAGGGCTTTTTGGTGCCTCCAGGGCTCCCAGCAGCCCACCTCTTGAGTTCCAGCTCAGAAGACCGCCCAGCTCTGCAGAGCTCCCTCCTGGGATGAGCCTCAGTGGTTCTCCCAGGGATCCTGCCTAAGCAAGAACCTCCTCCTACCCCTCAGCCCTCACGCCTCTCTAATGCACCAGGGATCACACTGGATCACACTGGCTTTACTCCCCATGTATCTGGGAGCTCCTGCCCAAAGCAGGGACAGGCAGGGTGGGCCAGCACAGAGGGAATCCCAGAGGCCTGTCAGACCATCTGCTGCAGGAGTGAGCTGGCCGCCATGCTGGGGGACTTATCACTGACTCAGGACACCTCTCTTCACGCAGCAGCACACAGCCCCATGCCCTGCCTCCCAGCCAGACTAGGAGAAAGTGGGTACTTCCTGTTCCCATGGCTCGGGGAGCATGGGAGGGCGGCAATGACATCAGGGGAGGAACCACTCTCTAAGTGCCTGGTGTCTCGCAGCCGGGGGAGCGACAAAGCCCCGGGGAGAGGAGGTAACAGTCTCTTTGCCATTGCTGTCACTGTTGGAGCAAGTCCAGCAAGTCACATGTGGGCATCCTCTGACAAGACCACTGTGGCCTCAGACCATCCCACAGGGGTGGGCAGGATCATGCAATGAGCACCCGTGCTCCTGGGACGGCCATGGTGCCAGAGGGCTGCAGCGGATTCAGTCCTCTGACCTGGGAGGTGATGGCACAACAGCTGCCAGGCAACGGCCCAGGAGTTGAAGAGTCTGCCAGCAGTAACTTGAAAGTCACTTAAGAAGGGAAGTCACCCCTGTCTCCCTGAGAGGCAGGCTCTGGTCCCGCTGGGAGAACCATGACTGGGGGGCGGGGGCCAACAGGTGGGAGAGTTTTGCTGTTCAGCAGGGACTGGCTGAGCCAAGGGACGGCCCACCAGTGTGGGCCTAGCCAGTGGCAAGGCAATTCTGGG
This sequence comes from Nesogale talazaci, assembly GCA_004026705.1. Lineage (NCBI taxonomy): Eukaryota > Metazoa > Chordata > Mammalia > Afrosoricida > Tenrecidae > Nesogale > Nesogale talazaci. Next base: position 26,288 of record PVJH01015087.1, read on the forward strand.
ACCTGCCTCCCAGAATTCCTTAACCCCTCCCCACCCCTCCCATTCTTACCCCCAAGTAAAGCCCTTCAGTGGATCAGCCCCACGAGAAACCGTGAAATCCCCAATCCAAATGGACCAGCTGGTAGGCCCCAGGGACAAGCAGCACACTCCTCTTCTGGCCCCGGACGCTGCAGTAAGTGGTCGCTTTTCAACCCAGGCAGGTTGTCTGTGGCTGACACCTCCCTCATGACACCTCCAAGAACTGTCTACGAGCATGGCGTCTGGGGAGGGTTGTGTGTGAGAGCCACAGGATGAGCGGCATTTCACACTGGGGCCCGATGGAAACGAAAGTCACAGAACACTACACTTCACCACATGGCAGCGTCCAGCTCCATCAGCTTGACTCACTGTCTTTCTTCTTGGACAGCTAGCAGGCGGCCACTCATTTCTCAAGAGTGACCCATGGTGCGAAAGAGGCGGGCTTAAGGGCCTCTTTATTTATTTAAAATAAAGGCCACTTGGGTTCACCGGAGGCACACAAACTGTACCTCTACACAAAGTCTGTGAGAAAGCGCGTGGCTTACAAAGAAGAAGCCTGATCAAAAGACACGAACTAATAAAAACAACCGAATACCCATATACGACCACCAGAGTGGTTATGAATCCTGCCAACAGGTATGATGAGGACATGAAAGAGTGGACAGATCAAGGCATTTGTACAGGGCCCTCAGATCAAATAACATTAGAGATGAAATGTCACAAACTATTTACGGTTAGGAAAAACACCAGCACCAGACCAATATGGAATGCCAAGTATCAGCGTAAAATATGATGATGTAAAAATTCAATTTCTTGCCAACCTGCTTTGTAGAATATAGCCCAGACAGAAACAACACGCAAACAGAGATGACTCATTGGCAGAAAAGGCGAAGCCCACTGCCCACTGAGATGTATTAAGGAGAAGATGCCTTCATCTGCGCAGTGGGCTCCATCTGAGGGCTGTGGGTGGGGGGTGGGGGAAGCCACACACGTGCGCTGCTCCGGCGACAGACAGGCTGTGGGAGTGCTGTGTGCTCAGGGAGCCCCTCGGGCTCTTGCTGCTGTACAGCACCCCCAGGCTGGCTCTGACTCATAGGGAGACCCTGCCTGGCCCTGCCCCACCCTCACCACCGTTCCTCTGTTGAGCCCACTCTGACAACCCCCTCTCTTCTGCTGGTACTCGGTTTTACCAAGGGTGGCCTCCTTCTCCATGGACTGCTTCCTCTTACTAGCACGTCCGAGATAAGTGAGATGCAGCCTCGCCATCCTGGCATCTAGGGAACTTTCTAGCTGCTTCCAAGACACGTTTGTGGTTCTTTTGACAGTCCCTAGAATATTCAACAGTCCCCATCCAGAACCCTGATTCAAATGCATCAATTCCTCCATCTTCCTTATTTATGGTCCACATTTTGCATATGTTAAGAGGCTCCCAAAGCAGCAGCTTTTTAACACTGCCAAAATTTTGTTTTCCTTTTTTTTTTTTTTTTAGATTGCGCTGTAATCCACACCGAAGTCTGTCGTCCTTGCCCTTCATCTCTTCATCTGTTAACGCTTCAAGTTCTCTTGACTTTCAGCTGGCAGGGTTGGGGCATCTGCTTATGACAGGCTGTTAGTGAGCCCTCTCCGATGGTGGAGGCCAGTCTCTTCTTTTCCACAGTCCAGCTCCATGGGTAATTTGGCCAACCAGACAGACTGAATAATACGATGAAAAGATACATCCCCGATGCACATCGTTTTGGATTTTAAATCACACACTATCCCTTTGTTCTGTTGGAACAATGGCCTCTTAGTCTACATGTGGGTTCCACATGACAACAGTAAAGTGATCTGGAATTCCCACGCTCCCCCATCTTATCCGTAAGTTCTCGGTGATTGTGGCGGTCATGTACCTATGTCAATTTCATGATTGGGAGTCTAGGGGTGGAGTCTAACTTGTCAATCTGGAGATAGCCAATGAGGCCTCTGTGTGGGCATGGCTTTCTCCTGAGATTTCTGGGAAATCTTGCAGGATTTCCCAATTGGAGAAGAGAGACTATCCCCCCAGTTGTGGGGAGTCGCTCCACTGACAAGATGGCAGGGTCCGAGGAACCGGAAGAGCCGGAGGAGAAGCCACACGGCCTTACCCTGATGAAATCAGAGCTCTGAAGCCAGAAAGCCACAGAGAGATCCCTGCCAGCACTGAGATGTTTCTACCGCCAATGGATACTACAGATGGACCTTGAGCCCTGGAAATGAGCCATGAAGGGACCCCTGCCAGAGCCGGGACTCTGCACCCACTGTCCTGTGACTTTGAGGGTTGGAAGGAGACTTTACAGACTGGGGACATATGGGCTAATATCAGACTTAGGACTTTGAACTGGACTGGGTTGGGGTGCTTTCTCACTCTTCATTCCTCTTGTATATAAATCTTTCCCTTATATCCATATGCGTGTTTATGACTTTGTTTCTCTATTTCACCTGGACTAACACAGTGATCCTCAATAAAACACCGGCAGTATCTTTCTGGTATTCTCTGCTTTCAGCCAAGATTCACCCGACCTCAGCCATGATACCCCTTATTCCACACCTTCTTCTGACTCTAGCTAGCATTTCTCAACAGTTCCCTGTTACTGTACTGCTGCAAATGTCTTATCTTCAACAAACCGTTACTTGGGCGTGATACCAGTGGTACTGTCAATGATGCCTGCATTCTCCTCTATCCCCTTTCTCTGGAGTGGGCATGAATATGGATGTCTTGCAGTTGGCTGGTCCACCATAACTTGTCTCCCACAGTTCTTGGTATAGATAGATGAGTGAGCGCTGACTCCGTTTCGAAATATCTCAGTAGCCAGTTACTCCCTGAAGCCTGTTTTGACATCAGTGCCTTCGTTCGCGACAAGCTTGAACTTCTTCCTTCATGACCCCTGGTGCTGGATCATATGCCACCTGAAACGGCTGCATGTCAACCAGTTCTTCTTGGCGCGATGACTGTGCATTCCCTTCACCTTCCTTGGACGCTCCCACCTTATACTTCTGCAACTCAAGCCTGGGTTCCGCCCCCACCTCCCCGCCGCCTCCCAAGTTCCTTGGCGTGGGAAAAACGAAGTGTGTTCTTCTCTTTTGGTTTGACAACCGATATAGGCAACTTTCATTGTGTTACTGTGTCTTCTTGAGCTAGCTGTCCTTGGGAGCCTTTTGGCCAGCTCTTTTTCGGCGTCTTCTCCTCTTTTCTCCCAGTTTGTCTAGTCTTCAGTCCACCGTGCCCAATGCAGGAAATCGATTCCTGAGGTGGTCTCTAGATTCAGTTGGGATTTGTTCAAGGTCATATTTTCGTTCCTGTGGACTTGTCTGCCTTTCCACCAGCTTCAGCTTCATCTTGCGTCTAAGCATTGGATGATCTGTTTATGTCGTCGGTTCTGATGGATGACTATCGGGACTATTTCCTTAGTCTCCCTCCACAGATGCCACCAACGTGACGCCTGTGAGATCCACCCGGTGGCGTCATGTGCATAGCTGTGCGTCACGTTGCAGACAAAAGGCAGTTCTGATGTAAGTCAGTGACTGGGCTGATGCAAAGATGTACCGCGTGTCTCTGGTGCCATTTCTGCCCCCAAGGTCACGTTTTCCCACCAGTGATCCTTCTTTGTTTCCCACTGCCTCGTTCCCATCACCAGTAATTATCAATGCCTCCCGAGTGCATGTTTAATCAACTTCAGGCTGTAGAAGTTGGTAAAAGTCTTCAATTCTCCATCTTGGCCATTATTGTGTGGTGCATACATTTGAAGGAAAGCCAGGCTACCTGGACTTCCTCGCAAGTGTTCGGGTAAAATCCCATCGCCGACATCTCTGCCCTTCAGGACAGACCTTAAGATGCTCTTTCTGGACACTGCTCCTCTTCAGGGTGTCAGTCTCGGCACAGGAGACTCTCTGATTGTCTGGGTCCAAGTGGCCCGAACCAGCTAATTCCAGCTCACTTAGGAGACCCTTTCTTCCCCACTTCTTTAAGCAGAAAGATAGGTTATCTCGCAGTGATCGGAGAGAAGTTTCCCTTGCATATCTTTCTTGGTGGAGCACAGTCAGACTTTGGGCATGACCCCTCTCTGAAGCAGCGCAGCGCCCCTCCCCTCGCAGAGACCCGCCCTCTCCCCTTTGCAGACCGGCAGCTGGGTGAGAGGAGGGCAGGTCTTTGAAGGATTTGGCAGAACCCAATGAGACCCCGCCCAACGCAAACCCATCGATGACGCGAGCAACCAGGGACTTACTTGGCAGTACTTTCTTCATCGTATTTGGTTTTCAGGTCAAATAATTCTGTTCGAGTTTTCTCCAGGGCTGTAAGGTAGGGGGACATAAAACCAGGATATCAACTACAAACGGCTTAACTCAATTAAGAAAGAAAGAAAGGAAACCATACTGCGTATTTTTCATTTCAAGAGAATCAAAGGTGACAAAAGGGCACTTCCTTCAGCCTCATCTCCTCCCATGATCCTCCTCGGGGATTTCAACCCCTGGAGTAATCCAGCCCCGGAGCTACGCTTCAGAACACAGAGCCGCCCACACGGTCGCACATGGAATCTTTCCTCATACGCGGCGTCCTGGACACACTGCTGGAGGCTTGCTCCCCCCACCCTCTCTGTCGGGAGGTGGCACTGTCACAACCAGTGCTTGTCGAGGGTCAAGCCCGGGCCGCCTGCTCCTGGTCACCGCGGCCCAAAGCTGCGGGGGGTGGAGAGCCCACACAATTAAACAGCCGGAACCACGACCCGGCTGGCCCCCCCGAGGAGGACTCTCACTCCCACTCTAAGCCCAGACCCCAGCAACTCAAATGTCTCTGACAGTCTGGGGGGTGAACAGCCCTTCCTAGCTCCCTGCTCTCGATCGGTTTCCCACCTTGTTCAGATCTGTGCCGGTCATTTGCGATTTCTTTTACAAGAAGCCGGTTCCCACCCTTTGCCCATTTTCCTATCGGAGTGCCTGCTGGTTGTTAGCGGTCGGTGGTAGGAGAGTCTGTATCCTGTCTGGCCATGACTCACTTGTCTGTTCCACTGGGATCCTTTTCTCCCACTCTGTCCTATATTTTCACTGGGATTATGATGGATGCTCTGTAATGTTTTCTCCTCTGCATTTCTGTCCAATAGGCAGGACTGGTGTCCTTTCAGCAGGCATTCGGCTTTGCACCCCGCCACCCCCAACCCCGTGGTCCGACTGCCAGAAAGAAGTTTCCAGAAACTAAAAATTACAGCAAAATCTTTGTGGATCCTTTCCATTTTACAGGCCTGCTCTTCTCACTGCTCTTTCCCCCCCCTCCCCCCCTACCATCCTGCTTTCTCCTATGATTGCTGGAAAGGTAATGCCAGCCCTTGACGATTTGAAGGGTGCCACGTGCTTGGTGCCCAGCGAGCAGAAGGGATGATGGGGTGTGGGAAGGATGACGAGGGGATTGTCATTCTCAAAGCCGGTGACGGATGACAGCGGCAAGGAGCCTACTGGGGGTCTTGGGAGTTGCGTGGACGCACCTGTGTGCCAGTGTGTACACTCGGCAGGCTCACATGGGCTCAGGGAGGGAGCCCGGGGGTCCCCGTGGGGTCCTGAGGAGCCAGGGGCGACAGAACCCTCTTCCGCTAGTCTTCCCCCCCTCCGCTCGACGGGGATGAAGAACATCCGACCTGTTTGCAGAGTCTGGAGCTTGTGTTCTGCCTCCTCCAGCTTTGAGGTGGTGGACAGCTGTGTCTCCTGCAGCTTTCTGAAAAGAGAGAGGATGCGGCCGGATCGGTCACCTTGCTCACCGGCTAAGACGTCCTGTGCGTTTGAGTGATGGTGATCAGCCCGTGCCTCCGGCCACCCACAAGCAGCTGACACCCGCTCTCCCTCGGAGGGCCACGTGCCCGGCCAGGCTTCTTCCTCGGAGTCGGCCCCACCAGCCCGCCGTGGTGCCCACAGCTGGCACAATGTGAAGGGGGCAGCGCGGGAGGGCTGGGCACGTGGCAGTCTGTGTGGAAGGTTATCTTAAATGTAACTGGTGCTGCCAGTGCCGGCGATTAAAAAGGAGAACCGAAAAAAGATTAAAAAAAAAAAAAACAAACCAAAAAATAAACCACCACCAACAAAAAACAAACCCACACAAACAACCCATCATCACGCACTCATTGTTTCCTGAAGTCGGTCCACGCAGAATGATGCATTTACATTTTGCTGACACAATGAAGGAGTTTGTTGGAATAAAGGATGTACTAAATAGATGTGACAGCTGTTCCCGCTCCGTTATAATGGAATGCAAATGCAACTGCAATACCTAATGGGGAAATTCGGAATGTTCTCAACTCCACTCCACATAGTTAGATTTCCCCTGATCTCGACATGAATTCCCTGGTCAGTAATTAGCATGCCTTTCCTCCTAATCTGCAGAAAATCTCTAAAAATAAGTTGTGTTATTTGTACGGGGTCTGAAGATAGCATATGCCGGCAGAGCCACGAACCTGGGCATACAGGGCAGTGACGAGCAGACAGTTGTTTTCAAGAGCGTCCGAATCGTCACCATCCACAGGACAGGGGTTGGCGTACACGCTTGATAACCGACAACACCACAGAAAAGCAGTGCTAACCCTCTCACGTGTTCCAAAGAGCCAAGCTGCTGGGCGGCGTTTGAAAACGGCAAGCAGCAGAAGAGGCTCCCGGGCGGAATGTCCTTGCCTTTCCTCCTTTGGCTTCCATGCTACTCGTCAGACACGGTGCCTTCCTACCAGACTCGAGTGCCTAATATAGTAGAAACCCAAACCCTCCGGCCCTCCAGTCCCACAGGGCTTCCGAGTCTGTGAACCTGTACAGATCCAGAGCAGCCTCATTCCTGCTCCTCTGGAGGGACTGGTAGGCTTGAACTGCTGACCTTGGGGCCAGCAGCCCCGTGCTTACCCCACATCGCCCACACAGTGTCATAAAAAGGCCCTGAGACCACCCATCATCACTCATCTGTCAGTTTGTTGTCTGTCCTTGGTGGCCTGTGTGTTCTTATGATGTTGGAAGCTATGCCACCTGGATTTCAAATGCCAGAAGGAGAGCCCACAAGGGGGGGGGGGGGAGGTGTTTCAGGCGAACTTCCAGCGAGGGCAGAGTAGAAAGGGAGGACCCATTTCTGAAACACGCCTCCCTTGGAAGCCTTCGGAGCCGCAGAGGCAGGACCGTGGTCTGATGGCAGTGCTGGGTGTGCCCTCTGGGTTGGAAAGCACTCGAACTATGTCTGGGGAGGAGCAGCTGCCTCACCAGCTCAAGTCAACGTTCATGACGTGGATGGAGCCCCGCTATCTAGACTCTCATCTGCTGATGTGGCACAGCTCCGAAGAGGACGAACAGCTGCAGGCATCCATTCGTCATCAGGAGGAGGGAAGTATGAACCCAGGAAAACTGAGAGTCGCCCCCCACCCCCACCCCCACCCCCTGCAAAATAGAAAGAATGCCAAAGGTCGATAGTCTAGGCATTGGTGGATGGCTTGGACAAGCATATGGTATAACTCTGCTGGGAACGACAACAGGAAAAGGAATGGTGACACATTTAAAGGCCACAGGAACCATTCTGAAGTGCCATGCTGCCTGCGCCAGGGCAATATCGGTATGCCTTCCAGGAAGACGAGTTAACACAACTATTATTCCAATGTTTGCAGCGACCATTAACGCCAATGGTGATAAACAGACTAGCAGTTAGAAAACAGGCCCTGGGTGGCACAGGAATCACACGAGAGAATTTTGCAAAACCAACCATGTATTCACAACAAATAACTTTTACCAACGACCAAAGCCGTGATTATACACATGGACTTCGCTGCATGGCATAAGGAATCCATGAGGCTACATCTGTGCAGAGAGATGACGGAGAGGTTCAATACATAGCACCAGTCAAAAACAAGGCCGGTGGTTGGCCAGAAATCTGACCATCCGGGGATTCCATGCAAGCCCGAGTCTTGGAAATGAAAATGAGTCCACTGGAGCCAGGATGGCCTTGGGCGTATTTCACCCGAAGTCGGAGACCATCGCGAAAAGGGATCTGACACACCGCACACGAAAGACGACATCCGAGACATCATCATCCAAGAGAAACCCACCAAGGAGGAGGCCAGAAAGAGCCAAGGTGCATGTCGGAAGCGATGCCGACACTAGCTCTGGAGAAAAGCTAAAGGGAATGGCGGAGCTTAGTAATAACAATAATAATAATAATAAACGGAGAAAAGAGCTGAAGAGAAAATTTCAGCAAGTGGCCTGAGAAGACAACGTCGAATAGCGTAACAAAAGGGGCAAACATTGGGAGTTAGAAAACCAAAAGGCAAGGCCATGTGTGGGGAAGAGACTTCCCTACAAAACCTCCTCATCGGCTGGGCCCCGATGGCGCAGTGGTTGAGTGCAGGACTGCGGCCCTGGTGGTTCAAATCCAGTAGCAAGGCTGGGCCTCCTACTCTCACCAGAGGGCAGCGATTGACCCTCCCCCCCAAAAAACCAAAAAAACAACCCTCCTCCTCAACTTCGACTCCCACCAACAGCAGTCACGGATCGGCCGGCCTGCGCTCTTGGGGACGCTGATGAAACAAAGTCTCCGATTCCAGTCCCTTCCGGGCATGGCCACCCCGAGGGTGACAGAGAAGGATTCCCCTCCGGGGTTTGCCTGCTGGACAGCTTTACCAAAGCCCTTTGCCAGGCCTTTCTTCTGAGGCACGCCAGGTGGATTCCAACCACGACCATGGGCCCTGGCAGAGTCACAGACCTCGTGTGCCCCAGGCTCCTGAATGTGATCCTGCAGCAAGCACGTCTTTTGGAAAGGATGACAGCAACCTCCAGACGAATGTGCTGGACACAATGGGTTGGGATGAGAGCCGCAAGAGCCCCCAAGAAAACGACTTCAAAAAGAGTCTATTTGAAGTAAAACAACAATAAAATAAAAATAAAAAAAAATAAAAAAATCTGCTCATCTCTTTTGTCCCTTTTCTTTCTCTTTTGGGGTACAGTTGTATTTTCCTATTAATTTATAAGAGCTCGTTGCATATTAAGAAAAGTAGCCGTTCGGGTTGTAAACATTTCTCGCCCTGCCTGTTTCTGCAGCCTTGGCTTTGTGCTGACAGATTGCACGACTCTCCAACATTGGCCCATGTTTTCCTGCGGTTTGAACTGAGTTGAACTACCAATACTTAAATCTCTAACCCAGCTCCCTTTTAGTGATGTTGAGCATGAGGTAGAGATGTCACTTCACGGTGTCCTTCCCTACCCCCCAGTAGCCAGCTATGCATAGATTTTCATTTTAGTTCACTTTTTACCTAATGTGAGATGTCACCTTAATACCATACTGCACGCTCAAGGATGTATTTCGAGACTGTCGGCACGCAGGCACTGACTGTGCACCAGCCTGCTCACGGGTATGCTGGACCTCCATGGGAAGGAGGAAGAGATGCCTGCGTTTTTTGAGGAGTCTTGGGGGTTGGGGGTGGGGTTCAGGTCTACCCAGAGGCACCTCGGAAGCAAGGTGTGATGACCCACTTCCAGACGCCACCCATGGCGACCTTACGGAGGTCCGTGTGGCTCCAGTACTCCTGTGGTCACTATGCGCTGGTACTGCTCCATGACACCTAGTCTGACGTTTTCCCAAGACCGGATCTTGCCTCGCACCCCTAGGATTTTTTGCTCACAGTCTGGGTTTCTTCCTGCGATCCACACCTTCTGGTATGAGTGTTAGGAGCTATGGTGGCACAATGGTGACGTGGTGGGTTGCTAATCTCTAGGTCAGCAGTTCGAAACCACCAGCCGCTCCCAGGGCGGAAGATGAGGCTTTCCACTCCTGTAAAGAGTGACCGTCTCGGAAGCCCGCAGGAGGCAGTGGGTGGAGGGTGACAGGCTCACTCACCTCTCTTTTTCTGCAAAGTCATTTTGTAACTTTTGTTCCTTTTCCAGAGCTAGCGTCTCTGCTTGGTTCTTCAGAGTCTGTTCATATTCTCGGATTTTTTCTTTAAGTGCTTTTATCGTAACCTCTGCAGAAAGGAAGACAGAAAGACAGAGAGAGATTAAAAAAATTATATATATATATATATGCTTATATATCCAGACTGCAGTCAGAGAAGGACAATCCCATGCGGCTGGATACACGAGGCTTCGGCAGTCTAGGCGGATCGGTGTGTTTTAAACGGCAGCGTTTCAAGCCCGACACAAAATCAATGGTTACGAGTCCCGTTGGAGACCTTTTACTCCCTAAATGTTAAATTGAACTTTAAACGTTTGGGCTGAGGCGGATCAATGGGTTTTGCTGGGAAGAAGAGCTATGGTTTCTCCAAGACAACTTAAAGGGGAAAAAAACAAGAAGGAAAAAAAAATCAATGTTAAGATATCATATCATTGTATTGATGAGTCTTAAATGAGCACCGTACTGAGGGAAGATTAATAAAGTTTTAGTGCAGGTTTAAGTACTTTCTTACACAGGAAGCAGTCCATAGCGGAACGTGTGCTTTGGGGCAACAAGCCCCCGCCCCTCCCGAGTCAGGTGGAGACCAGATTTTAGACTGTGGCTGCTCCCCAGGTGAGGACGGCAGCACTGCGCGGGAAGTAGACAGAGCTCGAGTGTCCCCAGCTGCCAGTGGAAGGCTCCACCCGCAGCTTGGCGCGCAGGGCGCCCTCTGGCCAGGCTGGCACGAACAGGAAGACCCGCAAAGGAAGCCAGGCCTGCCTGGGGGAGAATCACGCCCCTCAGGATGCCGCCAAGGACGGGTGCACCCCCTGCAGGGGGTGTACCTGGACCAGGGTCTGTTAGGAGGCCCAGGCTAGACACCAAGGCTCAGCCGTGGCAGCACCCCTACTGCCAAGTGTATGCTGGCAGGCAGGCTGTTTAGGCCAAAACCCCAAATGGGAAGGGCTGAGCGGATGCAGACAGAAGAGAGAGGCTCTTACCCCTGAGACTCAGGGCTGGCCCTAGACGGGGATGGCTTCCCGCCTAGATCAGCGCCAGTGGTCTGCGCTGAGCCCGGCCTCCAGGGGAACCTACCTGCGCCCAGGCAGCCATCTCTGTGGAGGCCAAGACCGAGTTTCGCCAAGTTCCTGGCAGCTGGCACAGGCGGGCGCTCGGGGCACGGCTGAGACAGGAATGAACCCAGGAGCGGAGCCTGGCAGGTCAGGGTGAGGCCCAGACAGGGCTGGTGACAAGAAGGCTCCAGGCTTTAGTGACAACAGAGCTGGCCAGGTCTCCGCCCGTCAGAAGCGGGACTGGCCCGTGCCTGCAGCTGGGGGAACGCCGAGACCCCTCCCCTGAGAATAGGAGGCTGGCGAGGAGATGAGACCATTTGCCCAAGGCCATGCACAGGCGGCGGAGGCAGCGTGAGGACGCAGCCTGGGGTGCTCAGCCTCTGGGATCTTTGTTCGTCTTTCAATTGAAGATGGAGGAGGCCCTTGGAGGGAGGGGGGGGCACCCACGGCTCAGGCTGGCCCCGTGCCAGGGCCGGAGTTCCCACCCCCGGCCAGCACCGTCCTCCCCATGAAGCAAAATCACTCCACAAAGAGTGAAGAAGACAAAGAGTGGACCATCCAAAGCCAGAGCTTGCAGGCAGGGTCTGGGGCAAGGGCTTCCCCTCCTTCAGAGTGGGGTGTGCAGCTCCCTAGTCGCTGGTCTGAGAAAGGACTCCCTGTGGGGAGGTGCCTCCCCCCACCCCCGCCCCACTTGGATCCATCCCAGCTGAGAGAGCCCTGCACATGGCTGTCAAGGAGGGAGGGCACTGTGGTCCCAGGGCACGTCCACTCGGCGTGGACCTGAAAGGGTGAGTGGGTCAGAGCCAGCTCTGGTTCCCCCCGTTCATCCTCCTCATCTGTGCCCCCCTGACTCCAGCAAGGAGGATCTGCTGGCCTGTAAAGAGCTCCGAGACCCCGAGGAGGGGGCTTCCGGGGTGCTGTCCCACAGCGCCAAGACCCCGAGGAAGAGTCTCTGTAGCCTGAGTCCCAGGATGCACGCAGCCTCTTCCCGGACCCTCTCTGTGGACAAGGTCTCCTCCCGCCAAGCCTGTCCCCAGTGTCCTCAAAACCCAGAGGGGTTTCTCAAGACCTCCATGGGCTAACTTTGAGATCCCCGAGAGGCAGATGGTGTAAAAGGCCACTTGGAAGGAAGGGGCAGTTGGCCAAGTGGCCTGCCTCCCTTGGCATCTCCTTCCCCCCGCCCCCTGCACACACAAGCAGGCCCGGCTTGTCCTGGGAGCTGCTGGAGAGGCTCAGGCTGCTGTCACATCCGGGGCAGGAGAGTGGTGAGTGTCAGAGGGATTTCTTTTCCCTGCCCTGCCGGGAAGAGCCGGCGCCCTCTGCCCTGACGGCTGTGCTCTCATTAGAAGTCAGGAACGCAGAGGCGGCTCTGACAAGGAAATTGCAGTGCGTAAGCGTGAGGCGCGTCCCGGGCGCTGGCACAGGGGCAGCGGTGATTAAGTGGCTCACTGGATGTGACCCTCTGATCCTGAGCTGGCTGGCTGACGGGTGTCGCCCCGAGGCAGCGCACCGGGCCCTGAAAGGCAGAGCTGAGCGTGTGATGACACAGGAAGTGTCTAACAAGGCTCCCATTGCCCCGTAGTAAAACCCAACCCGGTGGAGTTGCTGGGAGGGGGGAAGCTCTGCTTGGGAAGGGCGGGACATTATTACCACCTCGCTTTAATGACCCAGAGGATTCCTGCCCCACCCTGCCTGCATGACGTCTGCCGCCATTAGAGCCAGTCCCAACAGTGCGGGCCCAGCAATTAACAGAGAGGAAAGAGCAGAAAAGCCAGGCCAGCGCCGTTTCCCACCCACCTTGGTTCTTCACTTCCGCAAACTCCTTGTTGTATTCCTCCAGGGTCTCCCTGAGCTTCAGGTTCTCCGTCTCCACGTCATGCAGCCGCTGCACTTTTAGCTGCAGCTGCTGCCCGAGGTCCAGGGCCGGCACGGGATCTGCGAGACAGGAGACGAGGCGTCACCCCTCACACCAGGCGAACACGCCACCCTGCCCAGGGCCGATGGCTGGCCGGGAAGCCAGCTGCCCCCTTCCCCGGCAGACCAGCCTCCGAGGCCACTTTGTGGCGCCTCTGTCCCGGATGTGAGCGTCCAGTCAGGGCGTGGAAGACACCGGCTGAGGGAGAAACTCTTTAGTGGCATCTCATTCTTTGATTAGGTATGAGCAGGGCAGGAAAGGCGCCCTGGGCTCAGCACCCCTGGCAGTGCTCCTGGAGGACAAGGCGACAGGGAGACGGTGCCTGGGAGCTCAAGGTGCCCTGTGGACTTCCCCCGGGTGGAACTCTGGGAGCGTCTCGTCTCACAGGGCAAGAACCACTCCAGGGCCTTTTCTCTCGAAAACCTCGCCATGCTTCTGGGAAGAGAGACATGGGCCAGGTGCTGTTTTGGCAGGAGGAGAGTGAAAGCTGGGAGAAGCTGCGTAACCTTCGCGGTATCATCCGGCCAGCGGGTCGCCCGAGAGAATGCCCATCCCAAGTCTGTCCACGCCAGACAGCCAGTCTTCCTACCGCAGAAGGCTACAACCTAGTGGGCCGGGGAAACCGACCCGCGGGCCGTAAGAAGAGGCTGTTCATCTTTACGAGCACAGTCACTTCACCGGCAGCCTCTGCTAAGGGCACAGATGAAGAGTTGGGGGTGGGGTGTGAGTGTGTGTGTGTGTCGGCCTTTATTCACCCAGAAGCACAGTGGGTGTTGATGCAGCCACTGCATGCGTGATTCTAACACGTGGGTGGACCAGATGCCCATCTGGGTCAGCCACGTGAAGTTGGTAGGCCCCCCTTCAGGAGGGAAGGTCAAGGTCTCATGTGGGAATCCACTAGTCATGCTCTGGGGGAAAGATGAGGCTTTTCACGGCCATGAGGTTGGTCTGAGAATCCCAAAGGTCCGGTTCGACCCATCCCATTTGGTCGCTGTGATGAGTCGGACTCAGTGCCCGTCCTGCTCCTGTAAAGATGCCCAGGCTCAGAAGCCCCAGGGGGCCACACTGCTGTGACCCTCGGGAACTCTCTCGCTGGGGCCAATGGCACAGGAGAGCCAGCATCGGATTCATTTACACCACAGCGGGCTTTCACCGGCACGGAAGAGCCTGGGAACTGGTTACGAAGACTGGTGACGGTCGGCCTGATGCTCACTCTGAGCTGTGAAGGACGGACTCCCTTACAGCCTCGCGGATCGATACTCTGAGGCACATGCACGAAGGTTCACGATCACGAATGGATCCTGCTGCCCTTGAGGCCACGTCAGAGCACTGTGGCTACGACATTATTACCGTGCTGATGAGGACTCGGTGTACATGTGTCTCCTTAACGGTTTCTGTGCACAGAGACGGGCAGTCGATACAGCATGAAGCACTCAGAGGAATGTTCACCTTAACACCTTAACATCCCCGTGCTCCCACTCAGGAGCAAACTCCACGGGAGGCGGGATTCGGGATGGCGTGCGTTCGGAAGCAAGTCGGGGATGGCCTGCACTTCTCAAACCACATGCGCTGCTATCAAGTCCACTCTGACTCATGGGGTGAGCCTCGAGGACAGGGGGACTTGGGACTGCCCCTGTGGGCTTCCGAGACCATAGCCATGCGAGTAGGAAGCCTCGTCTTTCTTCCTGGGGACAGCCGGTGGTTTCAAACTGCTGACCTGGTGGTTGGCAGTTCAATGCACCATCCACGGCACCCCTCAGGTTCCTCTTCGTGGCACCAATACCTTTACCTTCATCGCAAATTCTGCCCCAAATTAAGAGATGGGAGATTTTCTTGCAAGGGATTGATTCTTCAGTCCTGCCCACTCCCCACCTCCCTACTACCCAAAAGTCATGACCATCCGCTTGCTGGGCACCAGAGGGACATTTCCTTGTGGGATTCTCAAGTTCCATTGGAGTGGAAGGACATCTAAGTCCCTGGGCTTGGGAGAGATGACTGCACATATTTCTGCCCTGGGCGCCAGCGTCACTTGAGGCACGGCTGCAAAGATTTAGTCTCCCCTGGTGGAATGCTAAACACACCGGCCCAGAGCTGAGGATTCACGGGGGATACAGCCAAGCTCTCGCTGACTTTTCAAATAGCGGCGCCGTCTCCTGGTCTGACCACCGGGGTTGTGGAGGGCGGGGTTGAGTTCCGGCAGGCTCATGCCTGGCGCTAGCCCCCGGCCCGGCGCCCTAGGGTGCCGATGTCCTCTCCGAGTGTACCACAGGCAGCCCTGGACCATGCCGGACACCAGGTCAGCAGCCACTGGGCCCGGGTCAGCGCCCATGCTGCCCACCAGGCAAGAAATGGATGGCAGCGGGGCACTTGTCATCGGGCTTTCTGGTCGGTGGCTTTTCATTCTGAGCCGAAGCAGGGCTAACAGGAGCTTGACTAGGAACGCCCCGCCCTCGGGGTTGATTCTGGCTCACAGTGGCCCAGAGGACAGGGCAGACCTGGTCCCGTGGGTTTCCGAGACTGTAACTCTCTTATGAGAGTGGAAGCCTCTTTCTCTCCACGGGCAGGTGGTGGTTTCAAATGGCTCACCTTTCAATTAGTACCCTAACTCGTAACCCATTATCCCCCCACCGGGCTCCTCTGGTCCTTGGGGGGAAGGGGAGGAGAAGGAAGGACACAGTATAATGAGTTCCTAGAATGTTCTGAGTAGGGTGTGTGTGTGTGTGTGTGTGTGTGTGTGTGTGCCTCAGTTTTGCAAATTCTGTGTTTTCCCCAGGGTCTTTTCTGCTTTCTGTCCTGCAAATGGCCTGACGGACAGAGCGGTCCCTCACCGTGCCCTTCCTGCAGAGCTACCATGGGGAGACTTGATGCGGAGGGAAGTGAAGGAGAGACACCACTGAGCCCACTTGACAAACCTATGTTCACAGAGGTGGGCCGACACAGTAGCCAGGGAAAATGACATTTCTCACAGAATCAAGCTAGTACACGGCCCCCCAGCCCTCCACGGACAACTTTCCCAGTCTGGTCCTTCTTAGAAAGCAAGTTTTTCCGTGTTCCCATCAGCAAGGAGCTCGGCGAACAGTGTGTGTATACTAAATGATGTGCACACGATCGAGGGAATAGCAACGAGACCTTCAGACACATTTCCAGTCCCCACAAAGCAGTATATTGTAAATGGAAATTCTGGCAATCTCATAGTTATTCATTATGGCATTTATATTTAATTTAACATGATTAAAGGTTAATGCCTAAGTAACAAAACTGGTCGCAGAATAAAGAACGAACTGAATGTTCAAACAACTCTCTGCATTAAACTTCAAACTTTACTGCAGTACAGCTGAATGACTAAACGCCTACAGCATTTGAATATTGTTTTGGGATATGTAAAAGGCATTGCTAAAGTACCTCTTAGGCTTAATTTTTATTACTTGTATTAAAGGAACAGCTAATTACCACATGACAATATAATGACTCTAGCATGTTTGGGCTAGCGACCAAAACAATGAATTTTGGTATGCCAAACCCCAACCTGCATGTTAATCTAGGGAAATCATAGCTTTTTTGTCTCGTTAATGATTTCCAATGCCATTTAAACCCCACACAAGTATTGTTAGGTTTTATTCTGAACGTCACAAGCTTCGGATCTCAGCAGCTCAATTAGGGACTTGTCTGAGGGAGGCAGGCGAACACGCCCGGACGTAAAACAGGAACACGCAAAATCCTGTAACCCCCGTTTTCCCGGCCTTCTCGGATCCAGCATGCATTGCTACCAGATTCAGCCGCCCGGCGCTGTGCGCTGGCAGACTGCTTTACAATCCTCAGAGGGTTAATGCCCATAAACTCTCTTTGAGGTTTATATAGCTCATTGTGCAACCCAGGGCTCAAAGAACATAATTATCAACAAACAACAACAAAACTGCCATCTCCATTTATCTGGGACCTCTTCCTGAAAGCCCGGAACATTATCCCATCAATCCTGGCCCCTGCGCTCGCTCCGAGGCCGGGCCAGACCCCGTGCAGTGAGCAAGGGTACCGTGTCTCACACAGGGGCAGAGGGAGGCCAGAAGTCAGCCGCAGAAATGGTACGCACGATTCTAATTAAGATGTCTGCGGCTAAATGACACCGTCTTTTCAAGCATGGACTTAACAGGCAGCTCCTAAGCATCTAGGTGAGGCAACTGGAGTGGACAGACAACAGAGCCGGCAGGAAGCCACCTCATCAGAAAATGAAGCAAAACAAACCAAGACACCCAAACTCTCGCTGCCACAGCAACCCCATGGAACAGTCCCTGTGGGTTTCCAAGACTTTAGACCAGGGGTGCTCAGAACTTTTAAAATAGGGGAGTAGTTCACTGTCCCTCAGTCACTAGTTAAAAAAAAAACCCCAAAAAACTATGAACAAATTCACTGCGGGCCTGGGATGAGCCGGCTGTTAGGCAGGAAGGTGGGAGCGGCAAAAACACCCGGTGGGCCGGATCAATGTCCTTGGTGGGCCACGCGGGCCGTAGTTTGAGGACCCTGCTTTAGACCTGCACAGGAATCGACAGCCTCAAGTGTCTCCTGTGCACCGGCTGGTGGGTTTGAGCTGCCCACCTGGTCCTCAGAAGCCCAGTACGTACCCCACCAACCTCCCAGCGGACAAAGCATATCCACAACTATAGAAGGAGAGCAAGACAGGCCACCACAGAGAGGTGAGGACCCCTCGCGAGTGGAGAAAAGCACCTCAAAAGACAGGCAGGTACACATGGGAGCGCGGCCATGAAGGGCTCCCTTAAAAAATCAACTGCTCCGGTGGCGCGGTCGTTACACATTGGGCTACGCACAGCTTGAAAGCACCGGCTGCTCCTCAGGACAAAGACGGGGCTTTCTACTCCTTTAGAGAGGGGCCGCCTCAGAAGCCCCCAGGGGCAGTTCTACCCTGTCCCCTAGGGTCACCCTGAGTCAGCAGTGATGCCATGGCCGTGCCTTTCATGTCACGGTCACCTAGGGTTCCCATAACATGGGGAAGAAGGGACCCTGGTGGAGCACAGCCTGCTGGGTGCCGGGGCTGACCTCAAAAGCTGAAGGGGGTAAGGCAGCTAGTGCCAGAGGGCTGGTGAGGAGAGAGCCCTGGAGAGAATGGTGGGGTGTGTGTGTGTGTGTGTGTGTGTGTGTGAGTGTGTGTGTCCTGGACACTGCCATTACAAGCGCAGCGGCGTAGGCACCAGGCTAACACTCCACAACGCTCTCCTGGGTCCCTTGGAGCTGTTCAGCCGAGTAATTCCCACAGATCACAGAGGGCTCCAAGAATGCTCCACAGCCAGTCGGGGCACTTAGCACAGATACTGGAAGGGCCAAACCGGGCCTGAAGTAACCAACTGGCTATCCCAGAGCAGGGGGGTTCAGCATGACGACTGAGATCAACTTCTGAAGTCTAACTCTAACAATAACCCTAAAACTAACCCTAAGACCAACCCTCACCCTCACCTGTCTACTTTTTTTTTTTTTTTAACCCATCCATGTTTTTAAGGCCATGCGATCTAACCACCCTACATTTGCGATCATTTAGTCAAAAGAGATTTAGAGCTGATCTGCAAGTGATTAAACTGCCTGCCCAAAGGAATGTCAACACACTTAACACTGCAGTGAGACACGTAGTATTCTGAATGTCCAACGTGCAACCCAAAGCGAATCAGACAAAGGAGAAGGGAAACCTGACCAATAAACAGAGGGGAAAAAAAGCGCTAACAGAAACAGATGCAGGGATGAAGAGAGGTACCGAAATTAGTAGACAGTGACAGAAACAGCTGTGGTGGGCGCGCTCAAGCATTTATAGCCAAGCAGAGGTAGAGAAGGGGGAGACTTGAAGATGCAGTAGAGAATTAAACTGAAACTCAAAGGGGAAGATACGCGTGTGACCCCAATGATCTCAAGTGAAATAATTCATTAAATTGACTTGACCATCAAATAGACCCTGCAGAATAATAAGAAAGGTCAGTGAGTTTGAAGACATAGTCATGGAAATGGTCTATAAAGAAGGAAAGAAAAAGAAAACAAAGGTAATCACACTCTCTGTAACTTATAAAACATTACCAAGCAGTTCAATATATGTATGCCAGAGAGGAGATGGAAATATATGAAAAGATCACGGTCATAAAATTCCCAGGGTTTTTTTTGGGGGGAGGGGGAAACAAAACTATAAAGATCTGTATCCAGAATAAAAAAAAACTAGTGAACCAATAATAAGCGAATCCACTAACTAAATTGAAATCAACTTCATCTACCTGAAATGGATCGGCACATCATCAGGATGCATGGATGACCATCGGGGATTAGAATGTGAAAATTGGAAATAAGGGTTTGGTGAGAGGAACAAAGCTGGAGATCACATGATGGATTCTGGAAGACCAGCTTCATCACAAACATTCCTTTTCAGCGAAACCTCCATCCGGCAGCTGATGGCACACACAGGAATCGAACAGCTGATGTCAGTGGGAAGAGACAACGCAGAGGATCCGTAGCACCACCCCAAACAAGGCAAGGGCCACCTGGGGTATCTAACATGCCAGCAAATGCTCCTGGCTCCTGGGTATTAAGTTCAGGTTCAAGCTGAAGAAAATGAAAACTAGTCCATAATGGTGACCTTGAGTAATTCTAGTTTAAGGGCCCCAAACTGGCAATCTACCGTTTAGCTATCCAAAGAAACCACCGAGACCAGCACCCACATGGAGGAATCCCCAAGCATAAAATGTGGGTGAAAGGAAACAGATACCCAAGAGTAAATGCTAATTGGATTCCACTTATCGAAAGCGCTAGAAAAGTCTGCTTACATAAAGACTTTTATGTAAGGGCTGGCCTGGGCTTGGGATCACAAGGGAAATGCTGAAGGTGACAGAAATGCGTTAGATCTTTATCTTGGAGGTGCTCATGCCAGACTGTACGTCAAGATGGGTGTGTTCTACAACATGGAAACACATCTCAATAAAGTCGACTTAAAAATACTATGTTGGTGACAGACAAAGGAGTCGGAGGTACTGCTTGCTTTAAAAAAAAAAGAGGAGTTCTCATTCTTCATCTGATTCTTTAAATCCCATTTTTAGGACGTGAGCTACGAGGTGGGTGACATGGGGAAGATGTTATTTTCATAACCTACTAGGATTGTTTGTGCATGAGGGTCGGTCAGTAAGTACTGATACGAAGGGCTTTCAGCTTGTACACCCATGTGTGTATTCAGACAAACATGCTTAAAAGTTTCTTCATGATTGGTGGATGGATGCGGACAAGTTCTTATTGATACACTTGCCTTTGGTCCTTTAGAGATACCATAAAAAAAAAAAAGGGGGTCCAACCGAAACAGTGGCCTCAGAAGGGACCTGCTGAGCCACTTCAAGCCAAAGCAGTGAAGTTTGCTCCAGTTATGGTGACCGGTTTTTTTGGACTTCCAGAGTGGCCATCTTGATAGTTTCTCACAGGACACAGGGGACCAGGGGCTTATGACGAAGAGGTTTCAAGAATCTGGACTACACTGCCGAGGACAAGGATGGGGAGGCTGTGCGGGCGGGGTTGGCCCTAAGAGACACTCACAGGGAAACCTTAGCGATCCAGACTACAGCCCCAAGCTTCTCCGCTCAGACTTCTCCTTGCTCCTGAATGCAAACCTCAGAAGAAATAAATGAAAAGGAACTCTGTTTGGGTCCCTGGTGGATGCCCAGAGTGTCATTTTGAGGCGGTGTGACCCTACCAGGCAGACTAGAACTGGCTCTGTGGGTTCCCAAGACTGACAGGATTCGAGAGCCTCATCGAAGCCTCATCTTTCTCCCAAGGAGCCGCTGGTGGTTTCGAACCTTGTGATCTGCAGTACAAAGGAGAACCCGCTCTGCCACCAAGGGCTCCACAGGCCAAAGGAAAGCAGGGAATTCTTCAGACGGGGCTAGAGGGCTGTAAACACTGCCTTCAGGAGTGCGTAGACGGAGAAGATGGTGTCACTGTCAGCCTTCTGCTTTGATCGTGCAGTACTCCTTGACTTCTCCCTGCACATCACTGAGGAGCAGGCAGACACGCCAGAAATCCTCGGCGGGGGTTCGGGGGGGGGGGGTGGGCAGGACAAATTCAAATGTCTTTCTTGTCACCGTGACACGCTCCTCCCCCTGTGGAGTCGGACGAGGAAGTCCGTCCTATGCTGCTGCCACCAGGCCGTTGTCGAGCTGTGAGATGAAGCACCGAGTGTGGGGACAGCGAGGCACCGGGGACACTCCTACATCTGTGGTCTAAGCCACTGGAGGGGTGGGGAGACCAGGTACATCCTGGGGTGTGTGTGTTTGGGCGGAGGGGCAACACCTGCTCTTTTTTGGTCATGGAGCCTAAGAGACAACAGAGGTCACCCAGGGAGAGGAGCAAAGGAACAAGGAAGGAAACAAATGAAGACAGGACAAAGGCTGAAAACAGTCTCCCCCCACCCCCAACACTGAGTACTCTGGCAGAGCCAGAGGTGAGGGTAAAGATCTGAGCGGAGGGTGGGGGAGGGGTGTAGTGTAAATAGGTAAAGAAGTGTGGCCATGCGGCCGAATCTCATCGGGAAGGCGCTCTGGGGTGATGGGGGTTGAGAAGTGGGCCAGGAGCTGAAAGCCTGGTGGGTCGCCTGATGGTTCATTTGCTCAATGGGGTATGCGGGCCTGCTGGAAGTGGGGCCTGAAGTAGGCACGGGGCAGGACATGGCGGGGCCCAGAGGGACGTGGTCCGGGGCGCTTGATTATGCAATGGAGCTTACTCCGGCCCTCCATAGTCCAACAGAAGAAGCCCAAGGGTCCCGGGGTGAGGGGGCTGTGGGGGGGGGGGGGTGAAGCGGGGGGAAAGTGGGAGGTGACTTGCTTCTCTGCAGATCCCGAGGGCTGACCCTCAGCTGAATGGGTCTGAGGCTCCCGTGTGTGTGTGTGTGTGTGTGTGTGTGTGTGTGAGCAGACAGAGCTGTCCCCTGCCAGAAGCCAGAGGGTAAATGCACCCCTTGTCAGCGCCACTCCTGAAATGACATCACGGCGCCGCAGACGCTACTTTTCGCCAGGGCACTCTAGGCTAATGTAATCATACGATTACATAATTAACCCAGCTGTCTCATTAAGAAAATCAACTGGAATTCAGGGCATAATTAGTCATACTGCAATTAGCATGCTGATGAGCCACTGATGAAAAGCTGTCTCAATACTGAGCATGCCAGGACCACCCCAGCTCTGGCAGAGAGGGGAGGTGCGACACACCTCTCCAGGCTCGCAGGCCCAGGGGAAGGCCCACGTCAGCAGGCCGGCCATGAGCACTCGCACCACGTCCGTGGCCGGGAGGAGGACCCGGGTCCGAGCCGAGTCCGGAAGGCAGGACCCCAACGCTGACCCCTCATCTGGACACCCCTGCCATGCTCTCAGATGCTGAGGGCCAATTTGTCACCCCACTGTGCACGGGGACAGCGGGGAGGCTCCCAAGTACACGGCCATGTCTTAGGGAGAGGGGAGGTGGAAAGGCGGCCTTCCGTGGAGGTTCTCAGTGTCGGGGTGGCCGGGGCAGGTCTGGCGGGAGTGGCTGGAGGCCGGATGGCACTGAGGCTGCAGCCCTGTCCTCTTTTGGTCCCGGCTGGGTGTCCGTGGCTGAAGGAAGACGTTTTATGAAAGACAAACGGAACATTTCTGAAGGGGGATCCCCGGGTGTCAGGCTGCTGAAGTTACAGCGTGTTCTCCAGAGGGGCCATGGGGACTGGTCTGGTGTGCCAACACTGCGGAGGCCCACAAAAACCGGACTGGAGTTGCTGTCCGGGATCAGGCTGGGGTGGCCACATTTCTGTTGCTTTCAGAAAGTGCTGCTGGGTGGCGTCCTCGCAATGGAAACCACAGCGACCAAAAACTGGGGTATTCGGACATTTGCAGAAGATTTCACCACTGCTGTCAGAAGTCTTATTTTTATCTCTCTCTCTCTCTCTCTCTCTCACACACACACACCTGCTACTGAATGCATTCTGACTTACAGAGTCTCCCCAGGACCGAGGGGAGCGGCCCTGTAGTTTTCCTGTGGATGCGTTGTCAGGGGAGAGCAATCCCTGGAGAAGGAAGGCCATCACGTTTGGGAAAGGAGAGCAGCAGCCCACCAAGCCAGGAAGCCCCTGGAGGAGATGGGCTGACAGAATGGCTGCAAGCGCAAGTTGGTCTGCTCCAGTCTAAGAACAATTGCTTGTGAGGCTGGGGCCCGGCCACGTTCCGTTCCGTTCGGTTTTGCATAAGGTCACAATGGGGCGGAGTCAACTCCACGGCACCCATAGGTACTACGAGATGCTGATGGGAGCAGCACGCCTCATCTTTCTCCCAGTGAGAGACTGGCTTTCCTGCTAGCAGCTCAGCCCGTACCCCAGCAAGGGGCTCGTCTGTCTGTCTGTCTGTCGCTCTACTGGACCCTCACCTGAATCGAGGGTCACGGTCACAGGAGACCGTCCCAGTGCAGAGCATTAAAAAGCAGTTCTTATAAATCATGGCGGTATCTGCTTTCCTCTCCAGATCCTGAAAGGCCAGGCTGGTGGGCTGTCCACCAGGGAGGTTTCTCTGGACCCAACCGGCACCTTGCCGGGGAGCAGGACGCTCTGCAAACAGAAGGGCCCACAAAACAGACCATGCTCTGACGACGACGCTTCACCGTGACAGGCCAGCTAACCGACGGCTCAGACACAGAAGCATGAGTCCTAGCTGTGTTTCACGAGCCAATGAATATTTCATATCGCTGGTCATGCGCTTCCTAAGGTTTCAGTCTTAAAATAAACTCTTCCAGGCACTGCCTTTGTGGCTGAGGCGCTTGTGTCTGCAGGTCTTCAATCGACATCTTCTCGGGGAGTGGAGGGAGTTTCTGGCCCTGGGGCCTCTGTGGGGGCTCTATGAGCTCTGCACCCACAGTCTCGGCCGCCACGTGGTCTCTCTCCAAAGAACTTCTGTTATGGGAGATAGCCTTACCCATGGGGTGTGCTTCCCACAAACTTAGGGCCATCCCACAGGTATAACCTGACTACCGCTTATGTGCTTATATGTAAATATATTAAGAAGGGCTGGTCAGAAATTAAAGGGGGGTCTTTAAAACAAACAACCCCCCCCTCCCGCAAACATCAAGAAGCAAGAGCAGGCCACCTTCACAACGTGAACCCCTGACCGTCATTGGATTTGGAACGCAGCCCAGTTCCAGCTATGCAGTTCTCCACTTTCCTCACCTGCCACCCTTTCACACTGTTCCTCTCGTGTGGTGACCCCCCAACCATAACATTATTTTCGTTGCTACTTCACAACTGCCATTTTGCAACTGTGATGAATTGGGCGGCCCCTGTGAAAGGGTCGTTTGAACCCCAACGGGGTCACGACCCACAGGTTGGGAACATCCCAGAATACTTCTGGCTCTCTGGCAAGCTCACACTCCCCGGGCTGAGACATCTCTGTTTCTGGTTTGGTTACAGTCAGGAGAAGCCTGTCTCTTTTGACCCGTTTAGTTCCAGACATTCTAGGGTGGTGGTGACTCCCTTCCATCACTCAGATGAGGACCACGGGAGGGCAGGCGGGGCCTGATGCAAGGGGGCGCTATCCAAAGTGCTGGAGAACACGACTCCCCTCCCCGCCCCATTGAGGGCTCTTACAATTATTACAATAGAAAAAGTTACTTTCTATGAGCCCTTGGTATCAACTCCTCTTCCTCCTCCATCCCTGTGCCCCGTGATAGACTATAAATTATTATTGTTTTCATATCTCACACTGATTACTGTGTCCCTTCCCCCATGGGTTGCGGTGTTCTTCCCCCTGGAGGGGTGGGTGTGGTTGTGTGTGTGTTGATCATTATGATCCGTTCTCCCTTCCTACGCTATCTCATCCCCGCCCCTTCTGGTAGGGTTATTTCCATTCCTGCTCCTGGCTTGCGCGTGTCCTGTGCTCTTACCTATACTTGAGAACGTGGCTTCTTAACCAGCACACCTGGCATCTTTTCTCACACACCTGGGTCGTCGTTGTTGCTAGACACTGAGCTCTGCTCTCACCCACACACCAGAGTCCCATGTAGAAGGACACCGGCCTCCTGATTAGGGACCCATGACCAGGGAGAAAGAAACTCCCTGTCTGGGGCGGGGTGTGTGAGAGGAGGGGGTCACTAGCTGTCCCAAGCAAGTCAGGACACTGGCTGAGAAGAGCGACTTGCCTTCAAGTGGGCATCCCGTAGCAAACTCATGTATCGGCAGCCGTGAAGAGGTGTGAAAAGCTTAGACGCACACATTTGCATCTTTAAGGCACTTCCCATCGATTGATTGTAGGAATTTTGCTGTGAAATCCAAGCAGGAGCACGCGGACAGGTACAGCCCAACACTCAGGATGGTGGGCGGGGACGTGCCATACTTGTGCCCTTGCAGGTGAAAATAACTCCGATTTTGACAGTGAAAGCACAAGCCAGTTTCCATCGGGAGTAGCGGTGAGAGCTGACCCTGGGGTGGGAGCCCGAGTCTCCCAATGTCTGCTGGTCTTCCTCTGAACTCTGTCAGTGAGATGGCGCTATGTAACTTAACCACGTTAAGAACACTTTACCAGCGGGGACGAGGGCAGTGTGGGGCTGATGGGGCCGAGAGGCAGACCTCTGGCTCATCGCCTCCTTCTCCAGCCAGCCAAGTCCATCTGCTGCTTAGTTCCAGCTGCGATCTGCCCATTTCTCTCCCCCACTGGAGAGCGGGTGACTGTCTCCCCACCCCTTCCAGGGACCCCGTTCCCCCTGCTGTCCAAACGGGAAGAGCGGCCGTTTTCACGCCCGAAGGAGCACGTCGCTGCTCCTGAACGTGCGGGAACGGTTTACACCATATGCAGGATCCTTTACGGGACCGAGGGGCTCGCCCCTGCCTGGGTGGCCGGTGCAGCCACGCCCGTGACTCTGCAGCCCATGACGGGCAGCTCAGCCTCCGAGGGCTGGGGCTTCGGGTTGGATGTGTCTGACTTGGCTACGCCTGCTCCTGCTCTTCTTCTCATCTCACCCCCTACCCTCCACTGGCCTTTGGCTGGCTTGTCGCCTCCTTAACCTGGGACCTTCCCACGGGCTGGTCTCTGCCACCCGGTGGCGTCGTGGCTATGCCCTGGGCAGCAAACTGCAAGGTGTGTGTGAAGCCACCAGCCACACTGAGGGAGAAAGATGGGCTTTCCTCTCCCGCCAAGGGTTCGTTTGGGGACTCACAGGATCCGTTCTAGCTTCTGTCAAAGGGTTACCGCGAGTCGGAATCGAATGAAAGGCAGTGAGATTGTTGTTTTTTTTTGGGGGGGGGGGGGGAGGGGGTGCGTCTTCCTTCTACACCATTTCAGTCGATGGCAGTGCTCAGAGGGGAGGCTTTACGTTGGGGAGGCAGGGGAGACCTGCCGTTCACTGCCAAGGTGTGGGAGGGTGGAGGCCGAGTCCTCACGTGAAGGAGGCTTCGGAAAGAGAAAAAGCAGGGCTTGGGGGGCTCTGGGATGTGGACTGGAGAGGGGGGAGGAGACGAGGGTGACGGCTGAGTCACTTGCAGTGCGAAAGGGGAGGGGAGCGGGCCTGGGGGAGGGCCCACGGACGGGGCATATAAAGTCTGGAATGCGAGCAGGACAGCTGTTCAGACAAACACCGGTTCTGGACACCAAGTCCTAGCGATGGGAACGGCAGACCTCGGAAGCTGGCGGGCTGGTCTGGCGAACACGGAATGCTAAGTGCCATATAAATGCCTACGCAGGCATGTAAATCTTTATAGAGTGACACCGGGGCGGAATGAGAGTTCGGAGAGCTATTAAAGTGCTACAACTCCATGAAAGATACATTCTGTTCTCCTGCAATTTAGGCGGTTGTCATGCTCTGGAGCGCAGCGTGCCCCTCTCCCGAGCGGGGGCATCAATGGCGACCAGGGAAGGCCAGCCCCAGGCCCCGCAGAAAGCCCTCGGAGGGAGGGGAGGGGCTCCTTTGGCCTCTTCCTTGATTCACTCACACCACAAATATTTATTATGCCTCTGGTCGGTGGCAGGTCCCGAGTCCGATCCCAGGGAAACCATTCGGGGCAAGCTCACGCTGTCCCCCGCTGTCTGGCTGGAGAAAGGAGAACGGAGATGCAGCCGAGTGCTTTAGGCAGGAGGGCGACACCCAGGGCCTGGGGGCTGCCCCTATGTCAGCTGCGGCGGGGAGGCAGGGGGTCTCCGAGCCCCGCACCAGAAGCCACGTCCAGTCCACTTTATCTGGAGCACACTCTGCGGGGATCAGCTGGGAAGGGCCTGGCGGCGAGCTAAGAGCTGTTCTGGCTGCAGCCTGGAAGGTGAATGAGGCCGGCTGGCTTCCAGGCAGGCAGACTGCAAGCCGGGAGACCGGTGTGTGGGCTGTGGCAGCTGGCCTGTAGACACAAGCTCGGTGGCCAGGAGAACGACAGGGCACAAGGTGGGAAGGGAGGACACAAGAAAACCAAACACAGCAAAAGACAACTCGGTGACCAGCCCCTAGAGTAGGGCCGAACTGCCTCTGTGGGGTTCTGAGATGGCAGGCCTTGAATGGAGCAGCCAGCCTCATCTTTGTGCCGGGAGGGGGGGTGGCCGGTGGTTTCAAACGGCTAACCTTGTGCTTAGCAGTGCAACGTGGCCCCTTCGGCAGGGAGTACAGTGGGTGGGGCTGAGAAACCCTCCAGAGTAGCTTGGCCTGAGTTTGGCCAGCACGTGCGCTGAGGCCCGGCAGAGAGCGTCGACTAGACTCGGTGCCGAGCCGCCTTCCGGGGTACCCTGGAGGCACAGCGGGCTAGATGGTGGGCTGTTAACGGCAACGTCAGTGGTTCAAGGCGAGCCGCTACAGAAAGATGAAGCTGTTGCTTCCATCCAAGTGGATCGCCTTGGAAAGCCTGCGGCACTGTTCTGCCCTGTCCTCTAGGGTCATTCTGTCGGCAGTGGGCTTGGTGGTGGTGGTGGTGGTGGTGGGGAGGTCAACCTTCCCCACAGGAATACCCCTGGGGCAGTTAGCTCTGCCAGCTGATGGAAGGTGGGTGCGTGCACGTGTGCTTGCGTGTGTGGCAGAGCTTTTAGAGTGACTGCTATTGTGATCCTGGGGAGAGAGAGGAGGTGCTCAGTCTAGAGACCCCCAGAGGCAGTTCTGCCCTGTCCCAGAGGGCCGCTAGGAGCTGGCAGTGACTGGCTGGCAGGGAGTATGTGTGAGCAGTGTGACCCTTCACGAGCTGGCTCTGGGTGCAGCCCCCCCCCCCAACAGGGCCCCCCTGTGGTGGGCCAGGCCCTGATCCGGCAGTACAGCGAGGAGCCTGGTGCTCCAGGCACTGCCGCTCCAGTGAGCCTGACCAACACCCAACAATTCGGTGTGTATGGAAACACCCTCTCAGGCAGGAAGGGAAGGTACGTAGAGCTGGTCTCCTAGGTTGAGGGCAGGTTGCTGGCAGGGCATGCTCTGAGCTCAGACACCGGCTTCCCAGTGCCCCCAAACGCCCTCTATTTGCTTGGGGTGCCCCCAGTGGCTGTTCCTCTCAACTGGAAGCACCTCCCGCCTCCTGTGACAGTTTCTGGGTACCACTGGGTTGATGGCTGAAATACACAGGCAGTTAAGGTACCTGGCTGCTCCCCCCCCCCC